>JACXGK010000872.1:0-39142 GCA_016801125.1 Novumbra hubbsi
CTCTCTTACCAACAGTAGCATCTTAACTGTAGAGCATGAGACCACATGAGTCTATAGAAGGAGGAATTAGCTTTGTGTCAGCACTTTTGGGTGCATAAGGGCTTGATGATCATGTAGTGTTTGATGACGTACACGTTACACCCCATTGTGAGGAAAAGTGCTGTATTAGTCACTTGGGCTGGAGAGCAGACGTTAGTACTACTGAGCCTTGTTTCCCAGACCTTTCATAGTGTTAAATATTTTAAACATTTTAGTGTTTCTGCAAATCCGAACTCAAGCGCTCTCTTTTAGCGTGGCTGTTTGGGAAACTGTGAGCCCAATGACGATAAAATATTTGCAGACGCTAATGAATGCCGGAACAGAAGCCCTGTTAATTTGTCTCTTAAGAGAGTGTGTTGATAGCAGTGCATAAGGAGTCTTGGGGCGGTACAGACGAGAGCACACACGCACAACCACACACTGGCACGCACACACACACACACACACATGCGAGCGTGTGCACACACCAACACCCACACAAAGACAGGCACACGAGGGAGCTGACAGAATGCTGTTATCCCGCCCCTGAGTGTCCTTTCCGTAGCCTCTTACCACGGCCCAGTCTGAGAAGGCCACGCAGCTTTGTCACCTAAAGAAATAAAAGTCATAGTTGATTTACCTGACAAGGGCTCTTTGTTTGGGCTCTCCTTGACCGCATACTGTATTCCTTTTCCGCCTGGTGCAATGTTCTTCTCTCCTGGCCTGGCTCTATCCATATTCAGAGAGTGCTCTGTTCTGGCAACAGTTCAACTCACTGGTACTCAATCTTATTAGAGGGCGACGTCGATTAGGACGGCTCACTGTGACCACCTTCAGCCCCACCCTTACACTCACTCAAAGTCACATTTCCTCAAGGTTGTGGAATGCAATGGTTGATCACTTGCCTGTGTGGATGCAACGCTAAAGGCCACACCCTCGCATGGAGGGCAATTGGCTTCATGGTGGTGCTGTATTGAGCCTCTTAAGTAGCCGACCTTGCAAGCACATTAACGCCATGTGCTTTCAAGTCTTGCAAATTGTAACATAGGACACAAGGAAAATGTCTGTCAATGAAATGTCTCGAGGTTTGAAAATCGATGCTCCTATTGTGCCTAATGAGTAATCTTCATGTAATTTAGTAGTCTGCCTCTATAGATGTATAGGGTGTTGTTCAGCACAGAAAGGTGAATCAGACGGGGATATTCGTATATATTTCACATGACTTGGTACATATAATCACATCAGTAGTAAGAGGATGTGCGGCCGACGTGGAGAGGGATGTCTTCCGCACAGCCTCTTACAAGTGGTGTTCTCCAAGGCTTGGTTCTTGGCCCTCTACTTTTCTCTTTATACATCAAGTCTCTGACCCTAGTCATATCCTCACATGGTCTTTCCTATCACTGGTATGCTGATGCCACTCAGATTTCTTTACTTCTCCCCTTCCAACACCGAGGTAAAAACATGCATCTCCACTTGGATGTCGGCCCACCACCTAAAGCATAACCTGCACTAGCTCTTCTTTACCAGGAAGGCCTGTTCGCTTCTGGACATGTCTGTCATGTTTGACTGCACCGAGACTTCCTCGCAGAGCGCAAAGAACCTTTGCATGACCGTAGATAACACATTGTCATTCCCAGCTATCAAGGTTGTGACTCCTGTAGTTTCATTGCCTGCTACATTTGTAGAGAATGACCTTGCCGCACTCAAGAAGCAGTACTTGTCCAGGCACTTTTCATCTCATCTGATTTACTGCAATTCAGTCTTGCTCGGTCATCTGGCGTGTACAGCCAAACCACAGGAACGCATTCAGAAAACAGTGTCTCTTTCAAGCCACTACACTAATTTCCTGTTGAAGCTAGAATTTGCAAGGCTATAGTACATGCCTACGGAGCAACCACAGGAGCTTCTCCTCCTTACCTTCAGGCGATAATCAACTGCTACATCCCTTCAAGAGCTCTTCATTCCGCCACTTTCGGAGCAGTTGTCCATCCACACAGTCAAAACTCTTCAATAGGGAAACCAGCTTCCTTTGGATATCTCAAAACACACCGTTTCCTTGAGTAAATAAAATAGTTCACTGCCACAACCTATATCTGTTGTTTTTTGTAAATGTCTTATGTTTTAGTTTTATTATTTGTCTTCCCGCACTGATTTTTGTTAATCACCAATTCATTGATTAGAATGCACCTAATACTAAACTGTTGGGTTGTTTCACCTTGCTCTTTTATAATGTATGTAGCTGTTTCACCTTGCTCTTTTAAAATGTATGCACTTACGGTACGTTGCTCTGGATAAGATATTTTCTACATGAATAAATGTAAATCATGGACAGACATAATGTGTGCAAGCACATTCCAATTAACCTGGCTGTGGCTCACTTGCATCTCCTCACATGGAACATTGTTACTATTGGGACCTATTATCTCCACTATCTTGGATTTCCAGCTATTTAAAAGGTTGTAAATAACACTTTAAATACAGTACCAATGGACAAAAAAATCCATGTTAATCAGACAGCAGTAATTATACACAATATACGTCCAGGAAGCTTAAGGGATTGTGATTCAATGTCACCTGTTTTGCTATAAATGAAAGTGACAACAGGCGCACTGGAGAGGCAACAGCACGAAAAAAAAAAAAAAAAAGGTTTTGCAGGTGGTGGACACAGAAAATTACTTTTTCCTTATTCTTCTTGACGGATTCGTCTTTAGTTCTTGTCACTACTGGTTGCATCAAGTGGTACCTGCAGCCCATTCCGGTTGCACAGGTAGTCAAGCTCCTCCAGGATGACACATCCATACGTGCCATCGCAAGAAGGTGTGTCTTCCAGTTCAGTCTCAAGAGCCATGTTATTAAACAAGGAGAGCTGGATGGCCGTAGAAGGACAACAGCCTAGCAGCAAGACCGGGATCTGCGCCTTTTTGCGAGAAGGAACAGAAGGAGCACTGCCAGAGACCTATA
Organism: Novumbra hubbsi; assembly: GCA_016801125.1. Classification (NCBI taxonomy): domain Eukaryota; kingdom Metazoa; phylum Chordata; class Actinopteri; order Esociformes; family Umbridae; genus Novumbra; species Novumbra hubbsi. Next base: position 2,980 of record JACXGK010000872.1, read on the forward strand.
TAGTGACCTCCAGCGGGCCACTGCTGTGCATGTTTCTGACCGCACTGTCAGAAACAGACTCCATGGCATGAGGGCCCAAGTGCTGCGGGACCTGTGCTTACAGCCCAGCACTAGACAGCTCGATTGGCATTCGCCAGGGAACACCAGAGGGGGAATGTCCGCAATTGACGCCTCGTTTTCTTCTCAGATGAGAGCAAGTTCACACTGAGCATGTATGACTGATGCAATAGAGCCTGGAGACGCCGTGGTGATGGTTATTCTGCCTGCAACATCTTCCGGCCTGACCCGTTTGGCGGTGGGTCAGTGATGGTCTGGGGGGCGTGGAGGGTTGCACAGGTAACCGGATTGCTGTTGGGTATTGCTGTTAGGTACCAGGATAAAATCCTCCGACCCATTGTTAGGCTATTTGGTAATTCTTTCTATTATGGACCCTAGCTTAAATATATCACATTGGTATTCATTAAGTTAATGGTTTATTGGCTTATGTAGTATAATGTTTTAGAGATTTGTCATTTAATTTTTCATTTTAAAACCTCGTAACTTAATATTTAATTTGTCTTACATGCCGAAGGCCATGGATAATCGTAGACACATATAAAAGATATCAGCTAAAACAATAAGGGCAGATGATAGATTCATCATGTTCATTGTAAACGCTACATTTTCAACAACATCTTCGTCTTTTGCAACCCTAATCACGTCAGAGACATCCTTTTTATCTTCCTTAGAACACCTAAAGTTTAGCAGAACAAAGTATCTATGATGCACAGTGTAAACTCAGTGTCTGCTGGAAACAATCACCACTTCAACTATATGAGCTGTGTTATTGCTAAACAACCGTTCTCTGTTCATAAGGACCTGTTTGTATTACTTAAGGTAAGGGTTTTGCTACTTCTACCTCCACCATTTCCTGATTTGCCTGTGTACTATTAAATTACAATGTGTCTCATCAAATGGATGTTATTTACTTGTGATACATCATTGGCATTTATTGTAAAACTAATTTTACCTTGCCAGGTATCTTACATTAGCACAGAATCAACGCCATTGAAGAAAATAAAGGGATAGTGGTTAATAATTCATGATCTTGTATAAAATATAGTAAAACTTTAAATGAGTGCATCATGGCATCATAATGACATTCAAGGCACATTTCTGAGCCGTAGACTAAGCCACCATCTCTGAATCACTTAGGAGACCCTAGGTTTATGTCCTGATATAATTGTGTTTTATCGATTCGGCTTTCCTTTGACATCTGGATATATCAGTAAATGAGCAGAAAAGATACCGTGGGTTTACCTGTATAAATATTTCAATAAACATTGTTCAATGTAAGCATTTGTTTTTCTGAGACTGACTTGTGTTGATCCCCTCTGCAAATGTTATTGATGTTTAGAGCAGGGGCTAATAGGCTCCATTACTAATGTATTCTGTACCTAATGTGCAGAAGGAAAACTACTAGGTTATCTATGCTGAGCAAAATATATGGCCTATATTGAGAAAACATAAATGTCTTCATAATATGGGCACATGGGGCATAATTGAACCAGCAAGATGAATCAATTTAAAAAAAGAGGTTAGAGTCAAGGTATTTTCTTGACAAGATGAAAAGTATTGACGGGGACACTATGAGGCTGACTGGCCATTAAACAGAACCACGGATGGACAACAACAAAAAGAACTCCCTTTGACGGCCATCTCCTCACTCCCTACAGAATACAATAAAAAGCAATTTCTTATTTCTGATTCCTTTTTTCAAATAAGAAAAAAATTATTTGAAGAACAATTGTCTTTCATACTTTTGTGAAGGGCTTGGGAGCCGCTATCTGTCACTGAGACGCGGAGTCACAGGGCGGACCTTTGAGAGTAGCACTAAGACTATGGCCTCCATAGGGTCTTGAGATTGCTTTTGAACACAGATCTACCCACACACTCTCCGGCAGTCTTAAGGGCTCCCTCAGAGTGCCCACTTTCTTGTTGCTGCGACAGAGAGCATGCATTAAGGGGATAGTTTAATAGCCAGGTAGAGACTGTTTGTGTGTGTCTGGGGGTGTGCTCTATCAACGCATGTGTTAAGCTCTGGGGGTGTGTTTGACTTCATACCTGGACATTGTGCTTTACTTGGTAGATACAAGGCCGCTTAATGAGGCCATCATATTTATTTAATATTAGCTTACAATTTTCAATATTCGTCTGAAACAAATATTAAGATTCTACTTAGGAATGTTCGCCATGGCCTGAAAACAAGGAGCCACACAGCATATAGTCAGGTGGTGAATCAACCCAAGGCCCCGGTTTGAAAATTGGTCCACATTGCACACTGTTAAATCAACACTGTTGTTAGTGCTGATGCTGTATTCGTTTTCGTGTTCTGCAATAACAACTCGTATAGTATTTGAAACCATTATATCCAATCCTAGTCCTAGTTTAACATATTAATACGTTGGGTCTCAACTTTAAGGTAACAAGTAGAATAAACCACTTGGAATCTTTCTCTTCTGTTCATCAGCTGTTTTTTGGTGCCTAGGTGTCTTGACTCATCGCAACAACTCCTAATGGTATCAGGAGAGTTACAAATTGCAGAAACCGTTCTTGTAGACATTCTGCTTTTCCCCCCGCACTTCCCAAACAGAAAGTCACATGGGTCAACATGTGTGAGATGAGGATATCCCTGCTGACCATTCCTTTCCCACTCTCTTGGTGATGCTGACCTATTCGCGCTGCTCGTAGGACTTTCTAGACATTTGTCAGCTTGTAGTCCATTCGAGGCTTGAACCTAAATGGTGGTGTTGGACTGTGAAAAACTCTACGTAGAAGTACTCAAGTAGTTTTTTCTGCAACAATATCCCCAACCAAATGCTTTAAGATAGCCTGCTAGAAATAGGATAACGACAGGTGTGGTTTTTCATTAGATTGTTTTACTCTCAAAAGAGTACCTTGACACAGTCACAATTACAATCTACACCGTTTTTCTTTAACACTTAACACTGTGAATCTTTGAATATAATCAGGTTTAATGAAACACCCACAGTGGTAATTTAACACCATTTATCAACAGAAGTGATGCCCCGAAAAAGAACACTAATACATTAGCACTAGCCAATTCGCTGTTGTAGAGAAACTCGGGCTAGTGTGAATGTTCTTTTTTTTCCTACCAGTGAGCTGGATTGGTCCTTGGAGGGCTGTGTAGCGTCTGGCAGGGAAGTCAGGGGTAAAATGTTGTGGCAGCATAAATTAGCACCCAAGCTCAGAGACTCTGATCTACTGTGACGACTGCATTCTGATGGTGTCTGTATGCTTAGAGTCATCCCATTCTTACACCAAAGAAATAAAACATGCATGTTAGTCCTTGTCAGTGTTTGTGCGTATTTTTTAAATATAAACTATAATTTCAGTAAAATAGTACAACATGAGTGAAGCCTACTATAGCATATATTAATATTGTTCCATTAAAACATCTGATTTCCCTCACCCTATTTGCCTTTATTCTGAAATTCATCACATCTAATGTTACACAAGGGTGTCCTTGGATTGGAACAGGGATATTGGAAAAATTAACCGGAGTAAGCGAGTGTAGAAGTTAGTGCTAGCATCAGACATAGATTCCTCTTGTTGTTTAGTGTTTTATACTAGTAAGAGTTTAAGTGTTTCGAGAACTAATAGTAGGTGTTTGTTGTTATTGCTCCCTGGGAAAGGAACTGGCAATACTCAAAAACTAAATCTCCGGGAGGCTGTCTACAGCCGTGCTAACGGGAGGACGTTGTGATTAGAGCTACAATTAACTTCTATAAAGGCCAGATCATTAGTTTGTTGAAGTCTGCGTTTATATATTTTGTGTATTATAACAATGTTGGAAACCTGATCTTATACTGACTGGATCTTAAGCTGTATATAACTAGAGCCGCATGTCTCATCATTAATATAATATGCATTTGTCAAGAGAGTTGTTTTATAATTAATTGCTGTGCTTTCTCATTCATGCTAGAGGGATTTGTGAGGTGGAGCTGGATAAAATGAGTACAAATTGAGGGATGGGTTGAAATCCCATTGACATGATAAACACACAGTCAGATCTGATCTATCACACAAGACAAGCCTGGAGATGTGACATAAACCAGCAGAGGCTCCACCTATTTACATGAAATGATTGAATATGGTGTCCTTCACGGAGAATGTCAGGGCATTGGACAGCTCCCATTGACTTTCCTTGTCTTGCCTTTATCAGCTGAACTTTGTGATGTCTAAATGTTGGCTTGACTGACTGCAGATTCTAAGGAATGTATTAGAATATTGGAATATATGGAATGACACTGAATGAATTGACATCCCCATTTGAAGTTGGGACGCTATGTAAAAAGTAAAGAAAATAATCCAACAAGGTGCAAATCATTTAAACACCATATTTAAAATGTGTGGGCCTGTTTGGGTCTATATATATATAGTAGTGTTATCTTGCTTGTCCTTTTTTGTGTGTTCTGAGAAACCCTGGAAGAATTGCTAGAGATAATGGGGCTCCCAATAAGTAGACAGATAAACTAAGATTTATTTTTGTTATATTAATTTTACAGCAGTACATTGTCATTTGAAAATCTGTAAGACATTATTCACCTTGTGGATATTCAAAATATCTGGATTGTCGTGTGAGAGTTAGTGACTTGCTTCAGGCGTGGTCTGAAGTTTATAAAGACAGGGTCCCAAGAGTGAGAAAAATGCATGACCATATATCACTTCCCTCCACTGGGATCATTCATTACCCTGTCAGCTAGCCTCTAATGCTTTATTCATTCCACAATCATTTAACTAAGTGCAGCGATTATTTACATTTTTAATGCTGCCATAATCAATATTGACCCTGCCCTTCAGGTACACAGTTTTCAGCATTAAAAACTCGTTGCCTATCGAGCAAATCAAATTAGATTGGATATGGCTACAGGTCCATTGAGCGCTTTCCACCTCTGGTATCGAGACAACTTTTGTGATAATTGTCCACTTAGCTTTTTGAAAGGCAATGCAGCATGGTTCCTGTTTCTCTCTAGACATTATTATAAACGTTAATATCTATGTTAATAAGGCAAATATAGTTAATCCAGAGTATGAGCTATAAGATAGAAACGATATAATAGACATGCTCCAACAGAGGATCATGTGTCAATGTCATCACAGAGCTTAAAGAGCCCTAATCACATCAGAAGAGTGTAAGCGCAGAGGTGTTATATTCCATCCGCATCACGTATTGTGTCTGATAATCCCACCTCAATGTATGAGCTGAATATAAGAAATGAATTACTGCCAGATGCTGTCATCTCATGCTTGTTGATGCCATGGATTTATCACACTGGATTTATTCTTGAATTTTCCAATGTACTCATTGTATTGCAGGGAGTGGGTCTCTGCGGTATGACTGTTTGGTAATAGCTCCTTAACGTGCTATTCTACAGGCGTAAATGGAACTGCATTGACGACATTCTGACAGCACGCAAAAGGCAGAGCATTTGTTAAAACCGACAATCATTCGAATGATGCAACAGTCACTGGTATCAATGTTGTTATTTGGTCTAGTCCAACAATGTGTCTTGCAAATACATAATGGCTGGTAAAGGGCTGTGACGTTAAGCAAGTAACAACCGTGCCTACGATAGCTTATTAGATGCCTACATTCCAGTGCCGCAAGTGTTTCAAACATGACATTCGTTTGAAATGTCTTAGTGATTTTTGAAGCATAAAAACCCCGAGGACAATGTAGACTAGTGCACCACGCAATGTTTCCCAGAAGAATTGACAGTCACAGCTGCATCTTCAACCTAAGGAATATGTATCCATTTTGTTGTATGGTTTGTGTTTTAGGTCCAGTCTGTGGCCCGTGGAAGTTTGGGTTCGTGGGAAGCGATAATAAGCACCCCTCTTGGATTAACGTGTATGAACAGCAGAGGAGAGTGAACTCTGGCATCGGCCATTCCCATTTGGCTCAATTAGGCCTGAAACTGAGACCATCAATGGCAACTTGCCTTTATGGGAGCCCGTCTGTTGGCCATGGTTGTGCACTCACTATACAAAATGGGAATAATCAAAGTCCATAATTAGATGGCCTGAGAGGTTGCGATGGTATGCTTGCTACGTTTTCACTTGTCTTACCCCAGCAGTGAGACATTCTGACGAAGGCATATCGCCTCCAGGAACACCTCAATGCAAGGCCCGGCATTACCCCCAATGAGGCCCCGGCGTCCCACACACGGGCAGTCCCTTCCGACTTGTGATAAATTGAACGCCTTGGGAGCGCTTGGATATGATGAAAACGGAGGATCATTTTCAGACGAGGATCACGTCGGGTCCGGGCGCATGGAAAACCCAGGGAGGGAGGGAAAGCTAAATATGTCCTGCCCTTTAATGTGCCGTCGGTCTGGAAGCGTGGACGGTTGGGAGCTTAGTCCGTCGCCAGGGTGTCTGAGATCTGGATAGGGATGTGAAGGTCTTTGGCAGCACAGGGAGAGAGCAGCAGATGTGACGAACCAGAGCCGGCTGACATAGACAAAATATCACAAGAAATGGACTGAATGATTGCAATAACAGTGTCGCGGCCATCCGTTACTGTCCCGTCGCGATCCCGTTACTGTCAACCGTCTTAGCGAACGCATTGCGTTTAAGCCTTCACGGAATGGCCGGGGTAATTTCTTTTCACGAAAAAAAACTCACCAGCAGACTCTCCGCGATAAACGGTTCGGTGTGCGTCCAATTATTCACTCCGGTCGTAACTAAGTGGGGACATGGGACAGCAACCCTGTCCCCAGCAGTGGGCCGTGAGCAGTAGGTGGTACGGGCAAGCTGGTGCTGTGCTTTTTCCTGTGTACTCACAAAAGGTAGCGGTTCTAATGACAGAGATTATTGCGTACTTGAGAACGGTTGCCAAGTGGAAGAAGGGGATTTATGTGCCTAGGTGGAGGCGGGCTGTTGGAACCAGATCATAAAAGCGGAATTGGCAAACCTAATCCCGCTGTTGAGACACCCCCCCACCCCACCAACCGCAACTCTACCTTCCCCCCCGAAACAGGCTCTTAATAACGCTGGGTATTATAAAAGTGCACCAGGCTTGCATTACAAGCATGGATCTAATGGGTAGTTGGAGTCACTTGATGCAGAGCAGCAAATGGTATTGTGTGGCACAACGTGAATATCAATGGACTGTGCCTTTCAGACCAATAATGTACAACCGCGAGTGTCACATTATGGTGTGTGACTCACATTTGAAAGAATTCAAAGGTAATAATGTATTATCAATGCAGAGATATTTCCATTTGCTCCATTGTGTCCAGATCTCACTGCGTTACACACATTTAGACATTCTCACTATGTGAGGTTTGCCTGGGTTGAGCCATTATCTGATACACAAGATATATTGCTATATTGATATATATTAATATTTTAAGTGTGTTCACGTTACTTATTTTTTCGATACAATATTTACTTGTTGTCAGATGAATCTCAGGGCTTTTCATCATGACTATTCTCTAAACAAAGGCTGTACACACAGGCAACCATCTACTGCGTTAATGTTTGATGAACGCCACGATGGGAAAGTTAAGATTCTTTTACCTATGCCAGTGTTATTTTTTGTCAAACTCTACTGATAATTGTTTATGGCTTTTACTTGTCGTAGCATCTCCCAGGAGGGACATTTCTTTCCAGAGTTGTTGTCCCCTGAGGGCGGTTTAAGGGGAGATTGAATTAGTCAAGAGAAAATAGGTCATCCACTTTGATCACACTGCTGTAATTCTAATACTTAATTCAGATGTTCTTCTTTTTTTTTTGCATGCGAAGCCTACTGTGGCAAATTAACACAAACACTGAATCAATTAGCCAGCGTTGGGTGGCCTTAAGATCATGTTATTTGTGTATCTGTTTGTGTAACTACTGTGCCCTCTCAGATGAAAATACCATTCTGCCTAATGGATGTTAAAATGTTTACATAGCACTTTCTCAGTTCTTCACAGCGAATGAACAGAGGGCAATGTGCACTTGTTTAGTTTGGTTTGGTGGAGGCTGTGTGAGTGGCCCTCCTCTCTGCAGCCGTGTTGTTCACCATTACGGCTGTGCAAGGGGACCGTGTGGCTGTCATATCTCTTGTTATTGGGTCGCAGTGGTGCCTGTTCAGACACCGGAGTGGCCTGTATACACGATGGGCGTCCCCCTACGGCCGCCGCTGTTTAACATGTTCAAAGCACGAATAGCACACAGGACCATTCCATGCGACAGACCCCGCGCTTGTGCTCAAGTGAAATTTACAGCTCGTGATGTTCTTGCGCTGTGGCGGTTCAGAGGTTGATTCATGTAGACTGCTATGTTTTCTCTTGTTTACCCCACAAAACGTCAAGCGCCATTGGTTTCCAGTAAAAAGTGGAGCAAGCCATCTAGCTTTGTCTGAGGTTACTGTGCATTTTTAATCAGTTCACAGTTACTGGTTCTCCATTTTAACTGGAGGCCATTTCCATGCAAAAAGACCCATGAGCACTAATATTTGGTGCTCATGATGAAGGAGCACATCAAATATAATGTCACATGAAAGCTAAGAGTCTACAGTATGTACTGTATTAAATGGAAATTAAGGAATACATAACAAACATATCAATGGCTCTGATGTGCTTTTAGAAACACACTGCCAGCTCACATCATGAATTATTCATTATTAATTGACATGTCCAATTCTGCTAATGGAGCCCTGCCAGGCCAGAAAGTAGCACAGATCTGGATAAAGGCTACATTATATGCTGTCTGTGACCCTGGGACAAGAGTGTGAGAGAGGGACATCCAACTTCACCCTTCCACTAGGTTTGTGGATTTAATGAGAGTGTCTTGGGGTATCAGTCTTCGTGGTGCATCTCTGCAACAGTGGATGCTTTTTTAGGGAGCAAAATGACAGTTATTGAGTAAGACTGCACTGCAGAGGCAGACTTTTTTCCGTGTATCTGGAGGAGCCAGAATACCGATACTCTTTCACCTTGTCGGATTGGGGATTTTATCCAGCAACCTTTAACCTACTGGCCAAGCACTCTTCACCGCTAAGCCCCCTGACACCTGAATAATCTATAGCAAGTTACAACTTCTACAGATGCACAGGATTTTCTACAGAATGATACTTCTGTGTCGTTACTATACTTTTTACAATATTGGTTCCATCGTACTGCAGTTTGGACAACTGAAATAGGTTTACCATAATTGGTCATTTCTGTTCTGTGATGTTATATGGTTTGTCTAACTTTGAAATCAATGGATTGTTTAGCTAAGGGTAATTTTACTAGTTTTGAATTGCGCTGGGACATCCTTATTTGTCTCCATCTGAATTCAGAGCAAAAATCTTGGTAAGTCAAAGAGGGTGCATAGCAACATGTTTGTGTGTAAGATTTGGGCGGTTTAATATAGGCATGATAAATATGTTTTTAAAAATATTCAGGGAACCCATTGCAAGTGAGAAATGAACTCTGACATTTAATTCATACCTCGGAATATAGTATCTGTTTTTAGCACAATGAGACTAGACTATTCGGTCCGACTACATTAAAACCACTGAAGAACCCCAGTGTGTAGTTTGACAGACAGCAGAGGTCATTGCCCCATTTCTCCAGCTGTGTGGCAAATGTGCACAACTCATTTGTAGGGAATATATTGACAGTGTAATTTGAATGTCTGCAGTGATGGTGGGAAGTGGTTGATGTAAATTACAGGGAATAAAGGATGATAGCTCTGGGGGGGTGTGGTGGTGAGAAAGTGACCAAACTATAAACTCCAGTTGGCGATTGAACTAAAAGAAACCAACCCTTGCTATAATCCAAAACATAAAGAATGTTAAAAATGGTATTGACTGTTAGAATGTTCATGCAAAGTCTATATGAACAGCCCGATGTAATTGCTTTAATTAAGAAACGCTGCAAAATCCACATCCGTGTGTATCGTCAATGAATGAACATTGTACGACCCAACCGAACAAAGACTGAACACATCTGCGTCTAGTGTATCCCAAAAACGGTTGCAGTGGAGCTAGAAATGAATGCCACCAGGTATATCAGTGATAAGGTGGAAAATACATTTCATATGAGGGCATGATATCCCGAGTAACCGGAAAGAACATGGTTTTAATTCTTACTGTGTACCCAAGGGTGCTAACTGTGCACCGTCTTTGAAAACATGTACATGGTAGGTCAGAGAGCGAGGTTGAAGATTGCTGTTTATTAAAAACTACTCAAGCTACTAAGCATTTGTCTTTTTTTGGGATAACTGGGTTTTGTATGAAGTTGTCAAAAATAAGACACTCTGAAGTTGTCTGAGTCATTTCAAGGGTGCAACACATCGTTAGAGAAGAGAAAGATTATGTGAGTCTGCGCAAGAAAAAGCAGTGGGAGCAGGCCACATGTCTGCGTATATATTTTACACATGGTAATTATCTGTATCTTGCCCGTTTCTTTTCTGTCTTGTAAATTCACCAAAGTAGCCTAAGGTTGGCCTCTTCCTCTCAGGATCTACTTAAATTACTCAGGCCTATCATCTAGTTAAGATATAACACTGGCAAGAATATGACAGAAAGTGTGTTACATCTTCCCAGGCGATCTGTCAAGGCTTTGCACATCAGAAACATTGACAGAAATATTACAGTTTCAACACATCACCTGTACTGAACCATCATGACATCGTTGCTTGCACTGGCTAATGCAAATACCAAAGCGTACTCTCTTAATTAAACTGCTGTAATGGTCAGGCAGGCATTTCATGACATTCCAGTGACTTTCTATTTTTAAATGAAGGCCAAATACTCTCTCACTCATGCCCCTTTTAAACTAACCATAAAACTTGCCAATAAGACCATGCTGAGAATTATTTGCCAACTTTTTTAATATCTGAAAGGTGTCTGCTTTCAACCTCTACCGGCTTTCAGAAATCCAGTGTTCAGCTTTGGCCTTATGAAATGTGTATCCCCATATGAATTTGAAGAACATTTTAGGGACCATATACAAACAATTTAAATGATTCACAATAACCTTGCACCACTGCAAACCCTATGTGAAAGGGATCCTAATTTGGAGTGACCGAGCTTAAACAACATGAAATATTCCAAAATAAATAAAAATTGCTCACAAATATTTCAATTCCTCCTAGAAATTAGCCCAATAACATATGATCAGAGTTATTTAAAAGGGCAGCAACAATTCTAGCCTAACTGACTAAAAAGAAATATCCTGACACGTGTGCAAAGCTTAAACATGATCTTGTTGCTAGTTAGTCACAGAGGACTTAAATGTATTCAAAATACTGTTTAGAGGTCAAGGCTTTAAAGTGAGCCTTGTTACACAAGACCTCTTTAACCCATGACCCCTGTTACATTTATAACCAGTCTCCCTTAGACATTCAACAATGCTGCTAAGCATTCTTTTGATTGAGCTTGCTAGTCTTTTGGATTTAAGAGATTTTCTATCAGTAGCAAGCTATTATCCTCATAGGACATACCCAACTTACAAAGCCTACATTAAGAAATGTTGACTTTGTTGTGACTGGGCATGCATCTCTCTCTCCCTGCAGAACTAACTATTTAAAAGTGCCCTGAGAGGAGGTCTGATGGTTTTTGTTTTAATTTATGAATGCTGCTTCCAAAACCACAGCCAATAACGTGCAAATAATAATACAGCTAACAAGAAATGTTTATTTTACATGCATTCGTTACAATAACGTTAGTAGCTTTACAATACTGACAATGTCTTGGGTTCGGTGGAATTGGACATTGAACCACATAAGGACGGTAGAAAACAAATATGTATTATGCATGTTATGTTTAATATGTATTATGCTAACAACAACTGGCTTATGGCCAAGACGTGTGGCATTTTATAAAGGTACCATTACAGAAACAACCCCAAAGCTAAAATCTCTCTGACATTGTAATGCCTAGTAAGTAAATCTACAGCAGGGCTGCCCAGCCCCGTTCCTGGAGATCTACTGTCCTGTAGGTTTTCTCTAACTAATTTAGCACAGCTGATTCTAATAATTAGCTGGAGGAAAAGCTGAATCAGGTTAGTCACAAATGGGGAAGAGAAAACCTACAGGACAGTAGATCTCCAGGAATGGGGGTGGGCAGCCCTGATCTACATATCTACATATTCCCCCAACGTTTTCATTTGCTGATGTAAGCGGCTCACAAGATGCATTTTTCACCACATTTCAATCATAAGATGTTTAATGATGTAGCATACAAAAAATAATAATCACTTATTCAAGTAAAATGTCTGAACTGAGAGCAAAACAATAAGATTTAGTGTTCCAACATAAATAGGGACACATCTTGTGTTTTTTTTTTATGTGGAGTTTTTGACACGTACTTTAGTGAAATGGTTACTTAAGGGCGAATTTTTACTCAGAAAATAGAATTAATGTGCCGGGAGTAATGGAAAAAGTAAAGAGCACAGAAAGAAATGCACTATACACACTGATATAAATAACAACACATAAATACATTACAATGACATTTAATTCCATCTTAAGAGCTTGATCAGATTTTAAAACAGGCTCGAGTCAGAAGCCAGGTCAGGATTTTTCCTTTTCCCATCTTATCAGAAAAGCTTCTTGCTACCAGACAAGCAGTCGGTGTCTTATAGACTGATGCATATGATCCAATTTGGCTTACCTGTGTTCCTGACAGCCTGGCATTTTTTCTTCCACATGGAGTCAATGATTGTTGCAATACTGTTAATCCTGCCTTTTCTTGCTTGACCAATCAGCCGTCCCTGAGTTTGATATTAAGTTGGTGGGACTAGGCCTGCTGTTACAATAAACCAGGCATCATTAGAACCTAAGGGATTGGAGTCTGGAGGCTTTTAACACTGTAAAGAGGCAACAGGCCTCTCTGAACCGAGAGGAGGGGAATGACAAAGAAGCCATGGCACAAGCTTTGATGAGCATTCCTGCATTGTGTCGTTTATTATTGCCGCGCATTTTATATGCCCATAGGGCCCATAGGGTTTGTAGGGTATGTTGACCATAGGTATTGGGTATGTTGACCATAGGTACAGGGTATGTTGACCATAGGTATAGGGTATGTTGACCATAGGTACAGGGTATGTTGACCATAGGTACAGGGTATGTTGACCATAGGTATAGGGTATGTTGACCGTAGGTACAGGGTATGTTGACCGTAGGTACAGGGTAAGTTGACCGTTGGTACAGGGTAAGTTGACCGTAGGTACAGGGTATGTTGACCATAGGTACAGGGTAAGTTGACCGTAGGTACAGGGTATGTTGACCGTAGGTACAGGGTATGTTGACCATAGGTACAGGGTATGTTGACCGTAGGTACAGGGTAAGTTGACCGTTGGTACAGGGTAAGTTGACCGTAGGTACAGGGTAAGTTGACCGTAGGTACAGGGTAAGTTGACCGTAGGTACAGGGTATGTTGACCGTAGGTACAGGGTAAGTTGACCTTGGGGAAGGTCTCCTACACACTCATTTCAATGGGTAAGTGTGTCTAAACCTTTTGCTGGTATTGTAGATCTCTGTCATGCTCTGTATGCTTTTCACCATAATAAAGGACCAAGTACCAGCAACAGAACAATAGCCCTATAAGACTGAAGATCTACCACCATATTTTGCAGTAAGTTTGTGGTTATTTTCTGCTTATACATGCTCATTTTACACCAAACCCACTGTTGGGTGTGTGGCTACAGCGTAATTTTTTAAGTAATTTAACCAAAACACCAGTTCAATTCATGTGTCAGGGTTGTTTAGCAAATACTACTATTATTCCATTTGCTGGTTGACATAAAAATAGAGTACTTCACTCGTGGGTTTGGCATCGAAATTAGATGATTTTAAAAGCTGTGAATAACAGCAACAACTTAAGAAAGGAGAGCTACATAATGTAATTTCTGAAGATTTGCTATTAACTAGAATGTTGGCATCCTTCTCACGCTCAAATTGATGAAATATTGGGCAACATGTAACAACTATTGCACTATAGCTGGTTTCTGCACTAACTGGCTGGGCTACCGAAGTTGCAGAAGGAAAGTAATCAGCTCGCTTAACGACTGACATCTGCTGGCCCAAAGCCAGGAAGCGAATGCATCAGACATCATTTGAATTCGCACATGATAGAGAGGAGTAAGCAGAGCTACGCTAGTTCACACACTGCCAACTGAAGAGGACGACATTCAGGTTCAAAAGATAACCGCACAAATAAGATGCAATTGTGGGTTGAAAGTCTGCAAACATAGAAAACAAAAATGTGTGGATTTGAACTCAACCCCCGTGTTTCTCTACCTGGGGAATAAGGGCCATGTAATCACTGTCTTTTCAATGTTTAATCAATACAATACATCCTCAAGTCTATGGCCTATCGGTTCACATATTTAGGGTGCCCCCCCCCCCACACACACACACAAAAAAAGACCATGCATCCATCTGTAAAATGTGACAGGGGAAGGTCGATATTTCATGCCTATGAGTGGCCCGGTTACAGATTGATGGCACCTGACCGGAGGTGATGTGCTGTTTAGACGGAGTTGAGTGGGAGCCACTGCTCAGACGCTCATTAAAACCGACTGGAAGCCAAACATCTGGAGCCCGATACAATGTGTGGGAATGGATCCTCTTACATCCTGTGATGAATCTCGACCTCAACTTTGATGCCCGAGCTCGTTCCATCGTACCTGCTCTGTGTTTGTCGCTGTTTATCTCTAATCTCTCAGCACACACCCGTGAGAGGCTCTTGCTTTCATTCTGAAAAGCTGTTTATTAGCTGTTTGAGAACTGGCACACAAAGTAGAAGATTCATTATGAGGGGTTTTGTGATTATTTTCGCAGAGCACGGCTAGACCCCATTTAGCCACTGTGAAGCTGGTGACTCTCCAAGACACTTGTATTTGATCTCTCCCTGGAGAATGTCTTATTCCCATGCTTGATGTATATCCGTGTGCACAGCACCTCATTATATCAAAATCAGATGACAACAATATGAATCATGCACACACAGCGAAGCCAAATAACATGTTCAAAGGCCAGGCATATCTTTAAGAGACCTAAATAATAGACTAATTTGACTAAAGGGTTTTAATGCCCACTTATCCGGGGAAATGAGAAATGCGCCGAGGATTAGTCTTTTTTTTGGGGGGGGGGGTGAAATGCGTTGAGCCTTTGAATATGTTTTGCCTCTTGCTAGCTGCTGTGGAAAGCACGGCTAGGGATTTGCTCCAAGTTGTCCCCGTTTCATTTCTCTCACAAAGGCACAAGCTGCAATTATCAATGCAAAGTAGAACCAACAATAGACAATACATGCACTTTCCCCATATGCATATGCACACCTACACGCACTCAGACACCCACCCACACCCAACCACAGGGTAACGGCCACGTGCCTGAGGCTGCTACTCTAGGAAGAGACCCGCATAAGGTTCCTTTTCATCTGATGACAACCAACATTTGCCCATAAGTCATGATTACCAATCAATAAGGCCAAACGCGACTACTTAAACCGTATCACTTAAGAGTGGAGGATTTCGTGAATCCTTGAGCTGCCTCTATTATCCGTGCACAAAGACCCCTGGAAAGTCAACCACGGCGCAGCCCTCAGCGTCGGAGCAAGCGAGGTGATACACTGCCATCTTGTGAGTGAACAATAAGCACACCTTTGGAAGGGAGAACCTGGCAGTCCTCATCCATTAGCCGCTGCTAGTTTGATGTTACATCAAATGTTGATCTTTCTTGTGTGTACATACTCTTTGTCCTCCAGCTTAATGGACTCATCTACATCTGGCGCTCCATGGGTGTTCCACTAATGTCGTCTCTGCGGGGTGCAGGTGAGTCAGAGGTGGATGGTGCCGCGGTAGCGATGGGACTCGTATGGGTTTAAAGCTGACACGCGAAGACCAATTTTAAACTCTTTTGATGTGCATTAGTATGGTAATTATGCACTCCTTTTGTTAGCCTCTCATCTGTGAGAATGTCAAAGCTAATCTGTCTGACTTCTAATGAAGGGAGCGTGGTGATAAACAACGCGTGCTGGCTTTTCCTGTAAGTCTAAAACAGGGGACGGAACAAGATCCACCCGTTATCAGATTCCGTTCACAACGCCTAAAAGAGGAGACTGAGTAAAAGCTTTTAGTGTGTCTATCCGGTTTCTCGTTCGTTCACTCTCCCCTTCTCTCTCTCTCTCTCTCTCTCTCTCCATTTTAGCCCTTCTCAGTCTGCTGTTCGTGCAGTGTGTCTGTAAATCAGACTTTAGGAGCCATAACACTGACGCTCTCTATCAAAATCGTATTATCAGCCCGCACACACTTTATGCCGGATTAATATATTCAGCCGCATATAATGCTTGTGCTCTGGGGTTATCAACTGGAACACGCTCGCTAAGAGAGACAGGTAGCATTTACAACCAAGCACGCCCAAACAGGCCTCTATCACAGCATGACGACGCGTCGGAAGCCGATGAGGTGGATTGGCGTGAAAATGAAAATCTCTAACAGACCACCGGACGTTTTTTAAAGGTACAAAAGCAGACCGTGACCGCACGAGCCTTGATTGGCATTGCCCTTACTAGTCCAGCTCATCGTAATACCCAATAACAGAGCCAGGATTGAACGGTGGCCATACAGACGTTCGCGCTCAGTGGGAGGGACTCTGAAGTCTTTACGTTTCCACTGTTCATCTTGTTATGGCATGCGACGACAGAGTTAGAGGTGCCGTCTTATAACCGAACAGCCCCGCAAATGGAAGCTTGCGTCCACCCCCGACGAATAGACGCTTACAACCCACCACAGACGAATGGACACTTACGGTCCACCACAGACGAATGGACACTTACGGTCCACCACAGACGAATAGACGCTTACGGTCCACCACAGACAAATAGACGCTTACGGTCCAACACAGACAAATGAACGGTTACGGTCCGCCACAGACGAATAGACGCTTACGGTCCACCACAGACGAATAGACGCTTACGGTCCAACACAGAAAAATGAACGGTTATGGTCCGCCACAGACAAATGGACCTTTGCAAACTGCATTTCTGAAAATGAAGCTTACGAAATGCATTCCCTCCTGTTAACACGTCCTGTGGCTTTGCCAGGGACAAAGGCACTCGCAACGACAATAGCGAGATCGTCTGGCCGTCATTCCGGGAACGGTCCGATGCATCCTAATTAGACAACGTTGACGCGAGAAAGGTAATGAAGAGGATATTGATTTGAGAATTCACCGCGCTGAAATCCCAGATCTCACAGGCTCTTCTGTTAATATCATTATTGCTAATGCTCTACTCCAATACTCGCTCCTAATGCGGTTAGTGTAAATCCTCTCGTGAGTTTACCGGTTTCATCGTTATTCATTATTTACAGGTTTGATTTGCTGTATGTTGCTGAGTTATCAATTAGATTGCTGGAGCTCTTCTCTGGGAACAGAAACATGCACACTTGATGAGATGGATCCACACCCCTCTACTCCGGCAATGCATGGCTTCCTTCACCGGTCTCAGAGACTCAGCTGTTGCCGTCTGTACCGGTGGATGAGGTGTGGGGGAAAGGTCAGTCTAACTGAGGAAGTGGAGAATGGACAGATTCGAAAGGTCTGTGGTTCGGTCAGAGTGTCGAGGAAGAAAGGAAGGGAAGGGGGAAAAAATGTGTGTGTGTGTGTGTGGGACCTATATAGTGGTGGTTTTTCATCTCTGCTTTGGGAATAGTTGGGCTGCAGTGATATGTCTTAGCTTAACACTTGAGACGCACTGTGACGGCTTTCTCAAATTAGAAATCAAATTTGCCGTCACAAATATGTTGACTTGGGGATCCTTGTTAGATTCCACCCCAGGTCTCTGTGGGGAAGAAAGCTGTGATCACTGACGGGAGGCTTGGAGATACATCATAGAACATGGTTTTTCCAGCTGGAAACACGAATTAGATGTGGATAAATATAGATACATGAAGAGAGCGCAAGACTGTTGTGGTCCTAGAAGATATCATATGCGCGTGCTCGCATGTCTGTGTGTGAAGATACGTGTGCATGTGTGCATGTGTGCTTGAGCCCCCAAACTCTCTGCTCTAAAGGTTAGAAATCCCAATAACTCAGTAAGTAGCATGGTCAATAAGCAGGAAACTCATCTCTCTTGGTTAAAGCCCACGTCAATACAGTCTCCTTCTTCTCTTTTAGTTTAACCACACGTCCATACAACACAGTTCTCGTTCCATTACGACCCAGGGACTCCCTTTCCTTCCTGGAAACAACAAGTTGACAGGAGTGTGGCCTCCTTCCTCCTCTGTGGGCGTTGCTGCCGCAGTGACAAACGGCGGTGTGACAGGCCATGTCACACGGTGGACAAGTGGCTGATCGCTACTCCCCGGTAGGTGATAAACCCTGTCAATCTCCCAGCGTCAGTCACTTCCAGTCCCCTGCTCTGCGCAGCCAGCCGGGGCCATTAACATTTCACAAAGTGCACCCGGCCACATTGACTATGAGCACCCACAGCTGCTTAGCCAGATAATCCCGCAGTCCTCCTGGCAACCTTCTCCATCCTACATGCCTTGTGTTATTGGTCTATGTTTAGTCTGCGATGGGGGGCCAGTGGGGGGCGTAACGTGAGAGAGGGGGAGATGGTCAGTGGGGGGCGTTACGTGAGGGAGGGGGAGATGGTCAGTGGGGGGCCATCTCCGCTCCTTCCACCCGAGGCACCCTCTCTGAACGGAGTTAGGACAAGAGAGTGAGAGGGGGGAGGAGTGTTCTCTTCAGTCTCTCCCACCGATACTGACGGTTTTAAGTCGAGAGCTTTCCGAGATTGCTTTCTGCCTGCGCGCACGGGCGTGGCTGGGAGAGTGCTTACCGAGACGCCCTGGCGGGCCGAGGGAGGACGGCGTGATGCGAACAGAACCTCTCCAATTAGAGCCACCTCAACGGCAGTGACGCCCCGTGGCCTGGCCCGGGTCGACGCGGCAAAAACGCTCCTTCATCCCTCCCCCCTTGGCCCCTACCTCCGCCTCCACCCTCCGTCCAATCTCCTTCATGCAGATTCCACCCAGGCTGCCGGTAGCAAGGGCGACATTAGTTTCCCTGTTTTTCTCGTTACGCGATAAATAAAGGCGCCAATCTCTCTTGTTTTTCTTCTCAAGCTGTGCAAATTGATGCCTGTCCTGTCAAATGTTTGGGGAAGAAAACACAGCTCTTTCAACAGCTAAAGCTGTAGGGAGTATGCATATCTTTGTGTGTGTGTGTGTATGTGTCTGTTTCATGTGTTTTAATGTGGAACAATACAGCTTATCTGGCAGCTTTTTGTTATGCTTCTGTTTTCTTTGACACACGAGTAATACACATCAAATGAAGCACTCTGCTCGTCTTGTCATTATTCTGTTTGTCGCGCACCCGTCGGAATTAGGCCGACTTCTCCCTCTTCCCCCTTGCTCGTGTCGTTCATCCTCCACGGAATTGAGTCCTTCAACAAATTATATTGTTTTCAGCTTGCAGTTATTTTGTTTGGTTTACGTGAAGTGTAATTCCAAATTGAACATGCGCATTTACACGAACATCTACGAAATTGAAACAAAGAGAAACATTGGCGAAGGTCGTCGACCACATTTTCGAAAAAGTAACCGCGTCGGGAGGGGCGGACACATCAGGGTTCCCACCCTCAGTTAGGTCTGATGATGAATGACGACAGTGTCCTGACCAGATGCCAGAATGAGGGCAAGAATTTCTCATCGTGGCCAGATTACTGGATGCCTCAGTCTTAGCAGTCTGAGGTGAAAGATTGCTGAGTCTTCTTTGTCCAACATCAAACATTAATAAATGACATGGCTGGTCTTGTCTGTATCCAGGGGGGTCAGTTGGGCAGGCGGTGTGTATTGTTGAGCATCTAAAATCCTAACCACCATCCCTCACATCCTCCTGTGCTATCTCAAAAAGTGTACTAAGTGGGAGTGTATTAGTGGGGTATTATTTTCCTTTTCCCAGCATGCAATGTGGTTTCAACCTCGTCAGGGTTTGCTGGTTTTTCAATAACGTCCCCCCGCTTGCCAAACCACACAGGGTGTGAATCGCATATGGAGATATGTATCATTTTCCTATTCCCAGTAATCAACCCAGCAGGCAAGGGTGGGCCTGGCTAGACCTGTGCCCACCCACTTGGAAACCGGGCCAACCCAATGAGATGCTTTTTTCTATTTGGGAGACAGGGATGGCGTTTGGACCATGCCGATCTTTCGGAGCTTGTGTGTCTGCAGCAGTTTCTAAAGCCATTGTGGCATGTTATATTTGTTTTCTTCCTATGAACTATAATCTTGCATTGAAATGGGCTGGACTGTTAGCGACTAGGACTCCAAACCCAAAACGTGGCACTATCTGGAACTCAGTATATTTTCCCTGTGAGACCCTCAACAACGCTCACATACCGCACAGGACTTATTAGAACGTACTGTGACAAAACCACACAGAAAGTCGGAGGAAAATCAATAAATGCAATTGCGATATTCTCATCTAAGAGAAATGAAATAGGCCTCCACAGTAATTGCATGATGATCTTTCATGAATTTTCCAATACACGTGCGATGCATTGCAATGACATGAAAGCATATCTCATTCTGGTAGAAATGTGGCATTACTCCACCTGATTTGAAATGGTATAAATATATATACTATATCTTTGGGTAGGCTTCATGAGTCAATTTCTAAATCTACAAATCAAATAATAGTTACAGACTTGCTTCAGATACAGCCCGGTCCAAAAATAGAGTGGTGGTGTGGGTCAATTTAAGAAATGTTATGACATATGTATCATAGAGTATATGTATCATTGAGAATATGTATCATAAAGTATATGTATCATAGAGAATATGTATCATAGAGAATATGTATCACAGAGTATATGTATCATAGAGTATATGTATCATAGAGAATATGTATCATAGAGAATATGTATCATAGAGAATTTGTATCATAGATTATATGTGTCATAGATTATATGTGTCATAGATAATATTTATCATAGAGTATATGTATCATAGGGTATATGTATCATAGAGTATATATATCATAGGGAACTGCGTAAACACTTAATTCTACTGGTCATTGAACTGTCCTATTAGTATTTCAGTGTTTAGTTCAACACCAATCCACCCAACAATATAATTGTGTATAAAAACCTACCACTACTACCAGCGCAAACACCCACCCCCCAGGAACCCTCCCCCCAGGAATGTGGTGAGTATTGTAAATGTTTGACTGAAACCATGCTAGCCTAAGGAATATCATTACTTCAGTATCTTTCTTTCACATGGATGACTGACGGGCCCAGAGGGGTTTCCAGGAAGTGCCCGGGCAGACGGAAATGCTGAGTCCTTTTGGACTACGATGCAGTATCAGGTGTTGAGGGGTTTAATGCACGCCACAGAGTAGTCCTACATGTACAGGAGGGCAGAAGCAGAGTACGCTTTACGATCATTAAACAATGACTCATGGGCTTCAACTTTGGCCCACCCACATATTTGCCGATCCACCCGTTAACTACTTCCTGGGCTACGTCACAAACGTCCGTCTCTGCGTGGTCAAACGAGAGTGGGCGCTGTGCAGTCCCATAGAGGCCTTTTTCCTACTTGCCGATCTCCCTCCCACAATCTCCCCCCGAGGCCCCTCTGACAGCTGTAAAGGCTTGTATCAAGGTGTTGACCTCCAGAGAGCCCCCGCACCCCTCCCTCCCTCCCATCGCCGAAGCCTCCCACCAGCCCTCTCTCTCAGACACCACTATCTGCAGCTGATCCTCTGCAGCTGATAACAATGTGTTTTCTCTAAGGGTTGCCAGCACAAAGGGACCTCGGCATTGATCAAATGCCAACCGGCTGATGACTCCTCGACGGGAGCGCTTTTACGCGGGCTGCGACACCGCCTGTAGAGGGGAAGAGGGTGTCAAACGCGCGCGGGAAAACGGAGCGCTTGAACTCTGAGGTGGCGCGACTTTACCCGCGACAACTGTTTTCCGAAGCGACACATTAACGGCGCGAGATAATTTGTCAGCTTTGTCTGAAAGCGGAATTCCGTCTCTCCCTGCCGCCGAGAATGAAGTGTCACTGTCGGAGCTACTGTGGTCTCTATCAGTCCCGCTATTGTTGACTGATTTAGGTGTCGGGAGGCCCCCGACTGAGAAGGCACTTAATGGAAATGGCTTTTAACGAGTTAATAGTCAATTCTGCCCCCGGTCCCATCAATTCAACTCTAAAGACCTGAACTGGTCCAGTCTGGCTCTGATATACCGCCTTGCTTGCGTGTGCATAACTGCGCAGGCCCCTTTCATTCCCGCTCTCGTTTCACCGGAACAGGTCAGTGGTGTGTACACATGAAGTCAAGGATACTGGGCATGTTCTCACGTGCGCGTCTCCCCGCCCTCACGTGCACACCTGGGGCCTCACGTGCACACCCGGCGCCTGGGACTCATCTCCAGCTGGATGTCTTTGACGTGAATTAGAGCTCCGCCATAAATCGCGAGGCGGCGGGAACAGAGGGGTCGGGCTATGAATGAGAATTGTCCCCTCGCGGTCGGGAGCGGTCTAAATCAACATTCCCCCATCCCCTAGTATCTGCCCTCTCTCCCCGCTTGCGTCTCTTAGTGTTCCAGACTGACCTTCTGGAGGAGAAGGCATAAATAACATATGGGGAAGGGTGCTGTGACCACCAACGCTCTTGGGTATTCAGTGATCAAGGATGCTGCCAGAATAGCAAGCACTTCCATCTCCCGGAGCACAAGTGGCTCTTTGGACTTCATAAAAAGCTCAGTGGCGCGTTGCTCTTTGTTCTGCCAAGAGAAAGAGCAGAGGCATTAACATGCCGCCCCCTTATAATGCCTGTTAGATCTCTGATTGGAAAATGCTCTCCATTTTGTCCATGCCTAACTAAGGTGTTACTGCCCGTCGTGGTTTGCCATGAAGTATTCAGCCAGGCATCACATTCTCAGCGATTGCACATAAATAGTGGTGCGAAACGGGAGATCGCTATTCTCATCTCGGTATGAAGACGCCACAGGTGACCGTGGCGTTCTCACCGCGGGCGCCTCGTGCCCAAGACGCGTCACTTTTACGGCGTTTCGCCTTTTCTCTTACTTCACCGAGGCAGCAGGAAGCTGTTGACACAATGAAAGTAACTCATCGGGTTCTTTACCAGCGAGTTGGTTGAATAACTAATCGGTATCTCCTGCTGATTTCAAACTCGCCTCTAAATAGCTCTTTTTGGGTCCTTGCCTTGCAATCACTCCCCAACAGCATGCAGAGAACTTGTGTAATTAAGCCTCGCCGTCCCCTGTGAATCCCATCCAGGGAATGGGACTTTAATTCTTCACTAATTGAGGCCATCGCAGGGGAGAGACAAGGTATCGCTGGCTCCTCCAGGGTTAGTGGACTGCTGAGAAGGAAGATTACAGTGGATAGCTGAGCGCCACGCAGCCCAGTCAGACATGCCTGCCCACAACCCCCCCCCCACCCCCCCCACCCCAAGGTCTCATATAGGAAAATCTGAGCCACCCTAAAAAAATGAACCGTGCATATTGGATCGCGAGAATGTTAATGATTGTTTATTCTCTGTTGTTCTACGAATGAGTGGAGCAGGTGGGTTTGATTGATTTGCTTAATTTGGGCTGATATCTATTGTAATTGTTACTGTTGTTGACAGCTGTTCAGTCGGCTCCGGTGAAATGGCAGGGCCCCGGGAGCTGGAGGCTCTTTGGATGCTATGTCTAATAAGGGGATCCATTTGTAAATGTGATTTGTTTATTCAGGGGTTATTAGAGGAGGGGTGTATGCTTTATTTGCTTGGCGTTTCGCCGAAGCAAGGGGGCTTAGTTAAGGCGTGTGGGCCCCATCAGTATTTTCTGTGACAAACTTTTTCAGTGACAAATCTGACAGCTCTGAAGCCGCAGAGATCCAGGTGGTAGCTTGCTGTTGTCTTAGGGAGTTGTCTTGAGTTATACCTGTCTATCACATGTCTGCATGAGGGATCTTCAGAAACACAGACGAGATGCCCATAAAAATAGCTCCTGCTCTGTTTCCGAGTGTTGTAAAGCATCCCTGTCAATGGTTTAGGGTTTAGTTTGGATGCTGCCTGAGCCACCACTTCAAGAAGGTTTCATATTGTTCTATACTTAGCAGAATGGCTTCTTAGAAGTCATTGTTTTCTAATGGAAGGGTGCAACTGTTCTGAAGGATGCAGGCTAAAGGCATGTTGAAATGTGAAAAATAATGAGAAAACTTCATCAGTGGTGCATTGTATCAAACTTAAAGTTGTTATCGTGAAGTTGAACATCGCAGGGTCCGCTCACATACAGTAGGGTATGCAGTGTTGCCCGATGGTTATCTGAAACAGCGTTTCATTAGTGGACCGAGTCATTTTCCATGCTTGTCTTTGTTTGAAGCTTTGGCTCTCTTTGATTCATCGAGGTTTCTAACCTTGGCCAATTACATCCAAATTCCCTCCTTTTTTGTGATGGTGTGGGAGAGCACCTTGGCCTTGCAAAACAACACTTTGTTGCTTTGTTTGCAAAAACTGTAATAGTTTCAACCTTGTGTGATTCTTTTCTTGTGTGCTAATGTTTTCCCTTGATTATTTGGAATACAGTTTTGCCCTTCGCGAGCAGGGTAGTGCTCCATTTACCTATTAGATCACTGGCACACCAAAAAGAAGCCTTTTCCTTTATTCATCAGGAGAACCACATGGGACATGGAATGCTCCTACTACTATTGCTTCTAACCAAAATGCTTTAGGAACGCATATCAATGGAATGCCGCAATAGCGTTGCATACAGATTGAAGTGCTATCCGAAGTAGGTCATACCTTGAAATAAGGTAGGACGTTAATTAGGACGTGCGGGTTATTAATCACAACAAATGCCATGTGTGTGTTACATGTGTAACAATGTGACAACTGTTTTTTGTCTCAACCGAATTGCAGAATTCCTAATATGTCAAACAAAATGAATGACGTGTTTAACTGACCGTGTAGCACACAAAAGAGTTGAACGTGTCTCAGACTTTCAAATGTGATGATATTACCCAATACTAGATGACATGTGAACATTACAAATGTAGATACAGTATCAGCAATAACATGCCTTTGGTTGCCTGATTTAATAACTGCAATAAATACATGAAACTGTGATTTGTCTCTACAATATGTATAGCTTGTCTAAGGTTTACTTATTCATCGTCTGTTCCGACAATACAGGTCACCCCTGATAAAGGAAATAGCACATTGAGATGGAGAGTTACCGGACTGTATCAATGGGTTTCATTGGTGAGCATTGCCCTCTGGTGGAAATAAACTATTATTTGACACATTATATAACCCACGAACAAGTCCAGGAGTGCCTCCACCACAGGCTAGTCAGATGTCATTGTCTGCGCTTATCTGCTTCGTTCCAACCGATGAAACGTAGCATACCGCGCAGTCACATTCGACGCAATGAATAATGTATACCGTGCCTAATCACAAATGCCGTCAATGACCTGCATGCGCCTGCAAAATGACACATGGCCGGCAGTACCGTAGGTGACCCCGGTGTTTGCATTACTATGTAAAACGCATTGATGTCCTCCAAAGTAATGCGTCTCCTGGGAGCGGGGCGGACGCAGTCTTACAGGCCGGGTGCACATCAGCGCTTGAAAATACACCGGCAGAAATGGATTCGCTCAAAGCGCTACATTGATTAATTCAAAGTTGTCAAAAGAGAGGTCTTTTGATTGCCCGCGTCTTTACGGCGATACTTTAAGACAATTTCACAGTCGTGGAATTATGTAGCGTAGGTGGACGAATACAGGGAAATAATAGGAGGTAAGCAAAGACAAATAACATAGAGGGAAAGTCGGAAAAGGGAGAGGATAACGATGGAGAGACGGCGAGAGGGAGCGAGAAAGAGAGAGACAGGGACGAATCCTTTGCCATTACTTGCCGTTTCCTCTGCTCAAGGTCAGGGCGTGCTCGGCTCGGTGGCTGCAGCTGGTGTCTACGGGGATGTGAATTGTAATCAATTCTAACATTTCAAGGGGAAAATGATGAGAACGAGTCGCTCAAAGGAAGATAGATGAGAAAGGGCCGCCACAAACACACAGATCAATAATATTCATACCCCAAAGGACAAAATACAATAAATAACAGTTTTAATCGATGAGCTTGAATGGGATTGCAGAGGAATTTGGCTGTAAATTCTCCACAAGTAATTCAAGGATTACTTAGAGCAGAGAGAAAATGTGAGAACATTGAGCACAGCTGGGGGACAAAGAGGCTTAGACACATTTTGGCTTTGTGAAGTGTCTGTTAAGCATCAGATATAAATGATCTTGAGAAGTTTTCACTATACATCTAGTTAATTAAGCCGCGTCCCTTTTTCATGTTGTGTTTTCTGCATAATCACTCTTCGCCATATTACTGCACCATCAGCCTTTGAGTTTAAGGTTCTACTACAGGCAAAGGATTGATACATTGATGCTAGTCTTTTCCTTTAATGTGGTAATCCATTCTGTATTACTTGTTTCGACTCTTCTATTCCTGTATCCTCGAAGTTTCGACAAGCAATGCTTCAAAGTTGTCATATAATTATGCTAGTTTTATCTTTAGGTGACAATTCCCATTGATTTCATGCCCGTAATACAATTAGTACACATCTGTAAGCATTTTATGTCCGCTTTATAATTGGTCCCAAACACTTTATTACAACATATATGCCATGTTAATGACTGTTGCGAACCTGGATATAGAAAACATTTATATGACTAAGACAGTAATGACAAACCAAGTCACATCAAGACAAAACTCAAATGAATGCAGGTATATCTTGAGAACCAGAGTCTTTGCAACTGATATAAGATTCATAGAAGGTACCGGTCCGCCTGGACAAACCCCCTCCAGAGTCCTTGTCCATCCACCGGTACTGACACACTTCCACAGTTCCACTGCTCAGTTCCAGGCCCGACTCACCGCATGCTCAGTGCCACCGGATCCCCTGAAAGTGCGGAAAAGCGAGGGTGGCGTTTCACAAATCACCCTCTGGGTAGTGTCTCAGACAGGGGGGGGACGGGGGTGATGCCGCAAGTCAAACTGTACTACAAAGTGGCAAGGGTTTTAAAGGAAGGACTCAGGGCTTGGGCTGCGGGCTACTGCGGAGGGTGGATGTGAGGGCCCTGGGGGAGGTGATGTGTGTGTGTGGGGGGGGGGTAGTCTGGGCCGGCTTCAAAATCAGCGAGTGTGATGGCGGCAGAAAAGGCTGGGTGAGAAGCTGTCAACTCCTTTGAAATGATAATCTGAGAGATCTTCGGCGGTGACAAATGGGGCGACGGAACCTGCCATCTTTACATTACAGAGAAAAGGGCAACTCTACCTGACAGCAACAAATGAGGCTTGTGCCTGGGCTCCGGCACAATCACACAGATCTAAACCTATCTGACGCCCTAATCCTCCTGAAATAACCCCACTGTGAATATCAGACAGACGCCACGCACACTGTCTGAGAATGTGTGTACCTAAGTAGAATGTGTGTGTGATCGCGCGAGCGTGCGTACTTGCGCGTGTGCGTGTGTGGTAAAGATAACACACACACACGCGCACGCACAAGTATGTGCTCAGTGAACTCTGTCTGACATTGTAGAGGTGATAGGAGAGGTGGCATTGAAATATGACATTTCTCACTTTCATTGAAGTCTGCCCTTAGCCTGAGTACCGGGAGAAATGGAGAGATCACTCACACAGAAAAGGAGACTCTTATGGACAGAGCTCTGTAAAAAAGTGATTAAAGGCACTGTCAGAAGTTTGGAGCTCTTCAACGCACGAGGAGTTCAGAGGTCCGTTGGGCTGGACAGTGGAGTGTTGGAGTCACGAACAAGTTACCACTTTCCTAGACTGGGTCAGATGTGCAACGCACTTTACTGATTGAAGAAACATTAATTCACCGATTAATCGCTAGCTCACGGTGACAGGATTGTAATCGCTGTGTTCGTTTTATTTTTAAACCAAAACACAAAATACACAGACGATCCCATTTAGATACCATGTGTTTTGGCGTTTAGCATCTCTACGGTATATTTAATTAGAGTAAACAACGAGGGGAAACAATCTGACGCTGTCAGAGGTCTACATGCAAGTGTCATTGTGAGGGTTTTGGAGAAGCTATTATGCAGAGAACCCCCCGACAAGGTATAAATCCTCCCGAGGAAAGAGGGAAGAACACAGACACAGCTCCACAACTACCCCCCTCTACCGCTGTAAATCTCCAAAATGGCTGCACTGATCTGCTAGGTGTTTACGATTCACCTCGGCGTGCCCGCCTCTCCGTGGAGTAGTAAGTGTGCCGTGGATATGATGCGGGATTCACTGCCTTCATGATTCATGTTCAATTGAGAGGGACGTGTTGATTAAAACTCAATCATCCCTCCCTCCGAAAGTGGCACAAGAGTATTAGCAGCATATGAGAACTAGGAGGATAAATCTTGGCATGGTTTTATTGTAAAACTTTGAGAAAGAGTATTAAATATTACACTGATCCTGCGCTATATTAAAAAGCAGCTCCCCCCCTCCCAAGTATTCTTTATCTCGCATCCATTGAAATGGTAATAAATTACACACTTTGTTCTGTCTTTTAGGAAAGTAAAAATACAATACAACAAAAAAAACAATACATGTACAGTACATGTAACAACAGAACAAATGAGAATGATTCCAGGTTTAAGAACACAATTACAGGTAGATAATTCATACCGAGAAATCAAACCTTGGTCACGAGGGGGGGGGGGGGACGACGAATTGTGTGGGTTTTACAGTACATTACGTTGTACCGTTCTTGGCGGAATCCGGTTTGCAAGGTCCACAACCGAAATAACGAAAACACAAACCTCAAATGAACTCGCAAATAGAAGAAACAAAAGCAACAGGGCTGGACTCTGTGAGTCTAGGCTGCCGAAATGCTATGGAGAGGCTGCCAGCGCTGGAGGAGGAAGCTGTGGTATTAGATGGAATGGGAAACTCCCATGAAAATGACAGCGCAAGCAGGCCAGGCCAGCGACAGACTGGCCCTGCTACGCCTCCCATTCTTCTCCCCGCTCCCTCTATGCCCAGTCCTAGCCGCTCACGAGGAGCAGGCGGGATGAAAAAAACAACACGGTCCTGAGTGCTCTGACCAAACCCGAGCCAACCAAACCCTGACGTCTGTACAGACCGTACCGAGATGGGAACGCAGGAGCGACACCCTATATTTCAGCCTCGTACTCCATGCGCCTCCCATTACCGCGGAGGAACAGAATCCGCGACCTGGCCGACGACACCCCCCCCCCCCCCCCCCCCCCCCCCCCCCCCCCCCCCCCCCCCCCCCCCCCCCCCCCCCCCCCCCCCCTCGCTCTCCAAACACCCGCCTCTCACCCCTCCACGTATTCTACCTGTCCAAGCGGGGGGGAGTAAAGCGTCTTCCGCCCCCCCCTCCTCCCATCGCTAGCCTGCAGACATGTATTTTATATTAATGAGCAGTGGAAGTCTGGGGGATCCTCTGCTGCTATACTCGGCACGAGTTAATGATTCGGCACGGTAGGCCTTTCGTATATACTCCCGTGCGGGGGGACCCTAGGTTCAGTGCCGTGGCCCCGTAGGCCGAGGATGTTTCCTTATCGTTATGACAGGTGGGGAAAGTACATGTGGGGCTCTGGCAGCTGTCGAGATCGCTCCGACGTTTTCACGAGACACTCGCAGCACACGCTACAATGACACACACGTTACAATACAGGCGTGACACAAATAGGCGCCCGTTCACAACATGAACATTGAAGAATTTAAGAAGGTTTCTCGTTACACAATGGAGCACCAATTATGAAACATGCCTGAACGAGGGACCGGGTCAGATAAGTGCATATGGGAGTTGTGATCGACGTCAAAGTGTAAAGTTTTAAATGGATAATGTACAGTATAGGTATTCAATCTGCCAAGTCGGTGTGATATGCATACGGCTTCTTGTAAGCATATACTATGAGCTGCTTACAATAAGCCGTATTCATATCACACCGTGATTAATGCGAAACAACATGAGAGTCATAATAACTTAAGTCAGTTGAAACAGGTTCCTGGAAATAT
This sequence comes from Novumbra hubbsi, assembly GCA_016801125.1. Taxonomy (NCBI): domain Eukaryota; kingdom Metazoa; phylum Chordata; class Actinopteri; order Esociformes; family Umbridae; genus Novumbra; species Novumbra hubbsi. The sequence goes on from JACXGK010000872.1 coordinate 33,064, forward strand.
ACACAACATAAGTGTGCTAAAATACAGATATCCTTCAAGCTTGGTTGACAGATTGAAATTAGGTGTTGGCAATTTCAGGATATAGAACGCACATATATACACCAAGAACATCCTGCACATGACTCATTACTGTTTTTCCAGTTATAGGACAATGCTGCTTTGGCAAATGAGCATCGATGTCTTTAACTACTATCTTCAACAATTTTTCCAGAAACATGGAGACGATTGTTTCATTCAGCTAATCACCGTTAGTCAAGTACTCCAGGAAAAAAAAGACTGTGCCTCAGTTCTCTTGTGCATAATGTCCCGATATGTACTTTGAACCACAGTGTCCTGTGGAGTTGTGACGCATTTATGCAATTCCCCTCCGAAACTTGCAGCCAGAGGCTCATGGGAGAATGAGTCCTCTAATTTCATAGCTTTTTGCCGTTGCAGGACTTGCAGCACTGCTGTCCGTAGAACTTGTGGTTGCACACGCCATGTTGTGGTACCAGGTGACACCAGCTGAAGAAGTCGACACAGGACTGCTCATCTGATGGCGGAGAAGATGTGTTAATGTGTGACGGAAAAAACCATTCATTCCGCCAGAACTTTCAAATTTTTTCCTGAGTTTGTTGAACTAGTTCACCTTTGAGTGTCGTTGCAGGAACATGAGCGGGAGGAACGGGAGGAGCGGGAGGAGCCGGATGAGGAGGTGGAGCAGGACAGAAATGTGTGTTGCAGGCCCTAGAGCTGATGGGTCTCTGGTGGGCCAGGCATCCAGCCGCGGGACGTCCCTGCCTCAGACACTGGATAGAACGAGACTGTACCCCTCCCCCACAGGACACAGAACACTGAGAGACACAGGGAGAGAAACCAGCCGACAGAGAGAGAGAGAGAGAGAGGCGTTAAAGATGTTACATAGAAGACATTGAGAATGCTGACACCATCTCCTTTACCAAATGCTGTCTAGAGAGGGAAGAGAGGGCCTTGATGCAAACCCAGGCATCACAGGCTCCTTGATCAAGGGGAAAGTCAGACGTCAGACTAACAGGTTGTCTTGGATTTATACTGCATATTGTACATACATTAAAACCACCTTCTGTGAGCTTGGCAATCTTGAGCGAGAAAGGGTGAGAGAGTTTGGTAGGGAGCCCCTGGGGGAGGGGAAAGAGAGAGAGATGTTGCACTACATCCAGATCCATGTCTGGTAGAACCAGCGGGGTGGACATACACACCTGCTGCCACGGAGAAGAATACCAGCCCAGGACCACCGCACTGGATGTCCTTCCCGGGACTACGGGTCGAGGCTCTGGGCACGGCCCCCTGCTGCATGTCTGCTGGAGCTCCACAGCAGGCTTGGGGAGGTTCCTGCACCTCCTCATCGGGAACTCGGCGTAGCCCCCGTGTAAATCCCTCTCCCCACAGCGCAACTCTCTCCTTCTGACACCAGAGTCACAGGACGCTGAGCACTGGGGGGAGGAAGGCCAGAAGAGGAGCCGTTAGAGGAGGCGAGATCAGAGAGAACACGCAGACGATGCCGACAAACCCTGAGAGGAATCCAGCCCGAGGGGACGAGACAAGGTAACCCAGCATCGCCATAGCAGCAGGGCTCAAATTTCAAATGGATGCGCTTGCTAAGCAGGCCGGGCTGTGGGCGGTTCGCTTGGCATGCGTGCGTACCTCGCCCCAGGCCGTCGCGGCCCACTGCAGCCGGTCGTTCTTCGGGCAGCGACGGAGGACGCAGGTCTCCTGGGCCTTGGGTCTGTGGTGGGCCTTGCACATGCTGTCCGGGACGACCACGGCCTTGGCCCCGGGGGCGGCGCTCCTGCAGAAGACGCCGCGTTTCCTCATCCCGCGACCGCACGACTTAGAACACTGAGGGGGGGGGGGGGGGGGGGGGGGGGGGGGGGGGGGGGGATTGGGAGCAGAGGAGGGGTCAGGAGTCTGTCGGGAAAGTCGCCAGGGGTGCTCTCGGACGCGCGTGCGCAGTCGGCGTTGTGCTCCTAAGAGCCCCCCCGTCTGCAGACAGACTAAGTGCCTAGAACCCTAAAGAACTCCGAAGACACTGTCGCACGCCGGGTCGCATTGGGTAGGAAGTCAACATACATTTGAATAATTCATCCCTTGCGCTGCGTAGTGCACTTGGAGAGAGCAAACGTATCAGACAGTGCAGGGTTAGAGAAATGTAATTACAGGTATCTGCGCTGACAGACAGGCTTTCCCATAAACAGTAGCTGGAGATCATCGTCACTGCTGACAAGGACGGAGGAGGCTGTCACTGTTCATCACTGCATCGTAGCCTCAATGACCAAGCCGTTGGGCAAGTCTGAGAAGCCTAGGCAACACTAAAGTGAAGGTCTTACAATGGAGTGTGCGATAAATTATGATAGTGGGATTTAAATTGCTCTTTGCGGTATTTGTTATGCTTTTTCGAGGATGGCAAGTATGCACTTAACTACATTTCCAGCAGAGGGCAGAGAAGTGTTTCCCCCATTCATGCGGCCATCTTAGACTGTTGCTTATTTGTTGCAATGTTGGCTGACATATCCTAAGGCCTCTTTATCATTTTCGTTCTACTGCTGTTTTACCATGTAAGTATGCTAAAAACAAATTCTTATTAACAGCCGTGACCTGGGAGCAATTAGGGGCAACTGTTTTGCTCATAAACAGAACAAGATCGTTGCACTTCATTGGCTCAGGGGAACAGAACCTGTGACTCCTTTTACAAGCCCAACCCTCTCGACGGCTAGGCTCACGTACATGCATCATATACAATCAACTAAAAACGGACTTGTGAAAAACCCCCTGTGTGTTCCCTGCCTGTAATGTGGCTGCACTGGCGTGTCCGGAAGGGGCAGCTGTGCGAAACGACGTGCGTTGGGACCCACCTGGGACCAGGTCCCGGAGCTCCACTCGGGTGGGCAGACCTGGGTCTGGCAGGGCTGCACCTGGGCCGGAGCGATGACGGGACACAGGGAGTGGGCCACCGCCTCCTCCCGCTGGTAGGTCACCTTACGCAGGCACTGGATGTGGCGCGTCTGCTGCCCACCCCCACAGGACCGACTGCAGGCGCCCCAGTCGGCCGTCGTCCAGCTGAGGGAAGAAACCCCAGACTCACTCGCTGACCCACATATCGGGATGGTAAACGCTCAACAACGGAAGACAATGGCAGATTACGAGGAGCAGAACGGTCGCGTTTCAGTCTCACGAAGACTCTCCAAACAAACACTCGCCATAAGATATACAAAAACTGCCACGCACAGCGCAGTCAGCGGAGACTGGTGCCAATGGGCCATCAGATGATCCAGCTGTATACTTTCCACTGCTAACCTCTGCCATAAGCACCCCTACCACATGACATGGCTCCCTGATCACAGCAAGGAACCACAAATTTCAGATCATTTATTTTGGGTCTAAACACACCCATCATTCTCTCACTCCCCGTGTCTGCAGTAGACTGACGAATGCAAGCGAGCGTGCACGCAGGGAATGCATAGACGAGACACGGAGACACACACTGTACATGCACACAGAATTATTGGCCCCCCCAGGTAGATATGAACAATAAAAGCTGTGATTTTTTCTTTTAAAAAGAAAAGATTTACGATACACTTCAAAATTCAACAACTAAGTAAAAGTGTTTCAAAGAAAAAGAAAATGAACATCAAGGATTGATCATTTTTTAAGTTCATCTGAGTCTTTTTGAACAAACTTAAGTGGTCAGCCATTACATGATGTTTCACTGGGGAACAAATGTGACAGACTAAACTTCCTTATTCCTCCATCAACATGTGAAAGGCCAGAACACAACTAAAATGCAACAAATGTTTTATCACTTTCCCAGATCAGCTAGTGGCAATACAACTATGACTACATGTCTGAAAATAAACACTTTTCGAGCAATAATCGGGATGTAAAACAACGGGATCTGTGGAAAAGACAAACACAGTGGGAAGAAGGGTTCAAAAACACACCTCCAGGAATTGCTTCAAGTAGTTGGAGAATTGCAGAAGTTGGTTACATCTCAGGGTCAACAAGTCTCTAAAACGACACCATGGAACAGGGAGGCCTGCTCTCTGTTCTCACCAAACTTGTAAGTGACTGGAGTTTGCTAAGAGTAATAGGAACTGTGTTTGGAACCATGTTATTTAAACCGATAAGGCTGCAATTGTGCTTTGTGGCAAAACATACCGAAGGTAGGTGGGGGCGTAACAGGCAGGTGCTGAATGTATTGTACTATGTGCAGGGATGCAACAACAAACATGTGTACACATTAATTTTAATGCCTTTTTTTGATCTTTCAACAGTTTTCACTCATTTAAATGTTTAGGCTTTTTTTGAGTGTAAGATCAAGCTGATAAACAACAATGACATTTTTTCACAGCTTTGTTTGTTCATATTTACCTTGAGGGACAATTATTCTGGAATGCACACATACATCAATTTTTATGAAGTTTGTGTCCACCTCTGCAGTCAGTACATAATCATCTAAACCTAAAAACCACATGGCGCACGACATATATCAGCAAGGTGCTGATGCAAGGTTTTGTACTGTTCCAGCTAACCTCATACATGGAACATGGACATGCTCATGCTACCAGACGCCCAACTCTCACCGTCCATTCCCCCCCAAAGCTTCCCTACACAGGCTCCCCAGAACCTGACTCTCCTCTCGGGAGAAACAGACAGAATACTACACTCAGTGTCTCCACGAGTCGTGGCCTTCTGGTATCTCATGGATCATTCTCAGCCTTTGATGAAAGCAGCCCTGCTCGAAAATAGACTGTCTTGGCATTTGGGGCGAAGGCAGATTAGTGCAAATGACTGCCCTGACAACCACATGACTAGGGGCATTAGGGATGGACAGCTGACTCGGAGTTCTTAGGCTGTGGTACCGCCCTGACACTCCCACTGCCCTTCTCTCAGACCTGCGGAGGGGAATTTTTGTATTTGTTTTATTTTCACTTTAAACCGAGCTCTTACAAATAAGGGAGAAGGCTAAACTGCAATTTTGAGGGGAGAAACATGACTGGTCTAGCAAAGCACCGGTTTAGATGTCTCCTGTGCTTTTTTATTGGCATTACACCAGTGGCATATAAATAACAATATGTCATTGAAAAGAGTCGGAATTAGTGTGCTTCACTGCAAACCCAAGTTTTGGCTTGGCTGTAATTTGTATTTCTGGAATCCTGCAATAACTTCCATATTTACAGCCATACAATTTGACATGATAAAACTAGGGGTTATTGTGCAAGCGGAAAAACAAGGGTGCTTTACATTCATCATATCGCAACCATGGTATTGGTTGCATATCGCGGCAAAACACTAAACATTATATTTGATGACTAATCGGACATATAAGTCACGGACTAACAGTCTATTTGAAGCTAGAATACCTCAGCAAATAAGCCTGCAGGGCACAGCAACCAAATCCAACCACAGGTTGGAACTTTAAGCAGCCCACAAAAGAACCACCTCTCTGAGAACCTCCTCCATCTCCTCTCTGGCCTGCATGCCGATGTCTCCCTGCTCCTTGCATGGTTTGGTGCCACAACTACCAAGTAGGAGCCAGCCAAGTGACTTCACAGATGCAGCATGGCTAAAGGAATCTCTCCTGAGTACAATTAAATAAATAGTCGAGTCAAATAAATTAAAACAAGGAAACAAATGAAACAGACAGAATATAGGACAGAGACATTAGTCTTTCTGGTGACATTACGGGCTACCCGATCGAGTTGGCTAGCGCGCTTTCGTAGTATGTTGTCCATGCTTCGTACTCCCATGCAAGCCAGCCGCCCTGTCAGGCAAGTCAGCAGCATATTTTAGGTGCAATGGCTTGGGCCTAAGATCATCTTGGAACTAAGATTGATGCTGGGGCTGACGCTGGAGATGGAGAGAACGGGCTGGGGCTAGGTTCTGAATTCCTGACTGGCTAGACAGATCTGGCCCCGTGGGGATCCAGACTCATACTCTACAATAAAACATGGACAGACCTGTCAGCGCCGCATATATTTACTGGAGAGATAAGCAGCAGAGACCCATGTTACTCTGCTCCTATGTTCCTGATAGCATGTCCATACAGTTTGAGCGTTTTCTC
>JACXGK010000872.1:39242-57265 GCA_016801125.1 Novumbra hubbsi
GGGGCTCATTACTGCCCTGGTTTGTGTAAACATTTCCCCTAAATAGCGGAGATAGTTTGACCTGGATTGCACAAATGAATGGTGTGAAACGTCCGAGAAACAGTGGCGGCGTGTTTAACGTGTAACTAATAGCGGCCCGGCTTTTGAACCTTCGCGGAGGAAGACGGGCCATCGGGTCATGGCCTTCACTAATGTGACGGAGCCGCTCGCGGAGACGCGACGTCGTAAAAATGGGACGGAGGCGCATTCCACCGAGGGAAGGGGGAGGCAGCCAGTACCCTGAGCAGGGGGGGTGAGTGGTTGAGTGAGCGTTTGAAGCTCTCCAGTGACAGGCCTGAAACAAAACGCGCGGGAGATAAACACGTGGATCAGAGTGATGTATCCCAACTCTACATACGACGACCCGGCACATACGACGCGGACACCCGCTCGACAACTCCCGGCCGGGGTGTTGTTTCCATTACCCACTGTTACCGGGCGATCTGTCACGACCTGGAAAGGCAAAGCCGCGGCGGTTATTGTGTCTCCGAGGGAACAGTGGCGCGGTCCTGAAGGCCGCCGCTCGCCGACTCGCGTTATACACGACGCGGGAGGACAGGCGGAGAACAACACGGAGAGGATGACAGACGGGCGACGGCGGAGGGATGCTTGTCATCTCTCCGTCCGGGTGTCAGCCTGTAAGAGTCACTCTGCCGGCTGGTTCGCGGCTGTTAGCTTTAAAGCAGAAGCCGCGTAAATCAAAGCCTGTCCCATGGGCGCTGGATGGATAGTCACTGGAGGAGAGCTCAAAGTGAAGGCCATTTAATCCCAACTTTTACCCGTGGAGTCGAGAATGGCATCCAGTGAGTGAAGAAAATGGTGGGCGTCTGAGAAAAAAAACTTGGCCAAAAATGCTTGTAAGGATCCCTGGTGCCCAGTAAATGTCTGTAAATGACTTTTACTAGTCGGTTCTGGTTGTAGAAAAACACAAAGTGACCCAGGCAGTTGTTAATAATGAATCTGTGATCTGTCTGGCTATTTATAGCATCTTTAGTCTTTCTCAGCACTGAAGACCTGTGATTTAGGGGGAATTAGAGACTGTGGTGTTCTTCTCTGTACTGAACCTTATCAGTGAAGTGGGACTCAGGCGGACAGGCTGAGGGAAACGGAGCATTGACCGGGGTTGGGGCGGCTCTCTCCTGTGGCCTGGCCCAGGAGCTGTGGCTTTGAGCGTGGGCCAGCGCTGGGAATACCAGGCTGGTCTGCCCCTGTCTGGAGGGTATGTTAATCCTGTTTGGTTTGGGAGCCGGAGACTTGGGCAGGGAGCATATGGGGCTCTCCAGCAGGACACGACAGGCAGAGAAGGCTGAGTGGTCCCTGCCCACACCAAAGAGACCACACCAGCATCCCAGACCAAGACACAGCAGTTCTCCACTGGAACTACAGCACCGAGCGTTGGCTGAGGTTCTGGTGTGTGTGTGAAGGAAAGAGAGAGATGGGAAAGCGGTGGCAGATAGACAAAAAGGAAAACATATATACATGCGAAGAGGAACAAGAGGAGCACTACCAGACTCCATACAAAATAACCGGGCTTCTGCTGTGGATGTTTTTGACGGACAGAAACGGACTCCGTGAGGGAGGCATGGGGGACCTGTGCTCACAGCCCAGCACCATGCAGCTCCATTGGCATTTGCCAGAGAACACCAGAATTGGCAGGTCCGCCATTGGTGCCTCAGTCTCTTCACAGATGAGAGCAGGTTCACACTGTGACGGTTAGGGGGTCAGTGATGGTCTGGGGAGGCATATCCTTGGAGGGTTAGACCGACCACCATGTGCTATCCAACGGTGCCTTGACTGCTGTTTGGTAGTCAGCAAAATGAAAATCCTCAGACCATCACGTGATGAAATCCTCAGACCAATCATAAGACCTTACGCTGGTGCAGTGGGCACTGGGACCCTCCAGGTGCAGGACAATGCCATACGTTTGGAGGCAGTTCATGCCTGGAGGCAGGTCCAGGAGCTCATGGAATAACACAATGTACAGTAACGATTTGGATCTTTCATATACTTTGTTCATTGACACCCGATGTGTGTGATTTCAGTATTCCATTACTTCTTTTGAGCATTGTATGTTTACATATAGAGAGAGATAGGGAGGGAGAGGGGGGGGAGACAAAGAAACAGTGAGTTACTCACTAGGCTGGACAGGGCTGTGTGTTGCACAGGTGAGAGCCTAGGACTGGTCTGGTCTGAGGGTTGCACTGAGTCGAGTTGACTTGGGTCCGTTGATCTTGGAAACAGATGGCTTTTGTCGAAATCCGACCTGAATGAGAGGAAGGGAGAAGGAGAGATCAAGAATGTGACGGACATAATTCTTCATCGGTTTTCCATGTCTTTTACAACCACCGAAAGGTCGCACAAAGCCCACTCCTCTCCTGTCTGAGCAACATGGGAGGCCATGCCGACTGGAGTGAGGTATGAATGAAACAGTGACAGAGTGCAGATAGAGATCTCTGCTCTAAGCTCGTCTAGCGCTCCCTGTCTGCTGTGTCTGCTGTCGTCCCACCCCACTGAGGCAGTGTGAATGGGCCAAGGGGGCCACTGATCCAGGCTCACATATAAAACACACACACATTCGCTGACATACATTGATGAGTGAATAGGATAGAGGACTCGGGGAGGTCTGTAAAGGACCAAGGGAGACTGTGCAACCTTTTCACTGTCGCGCACAAAGATGCTTTTGATAAGCCGTGAACGCACTTCCTGCCGACGAGCCCCGTGCCACGCGCATGTGCACAAACACGCATGCACGCCCAAACACCCACACACACGCACACCCAGACAAACTCATAGACTTCGACCAGCCTGTACTCACCTCCGGCACAGGGGGCTGAGCAGTCGGAGCGAACCACACCCCACGTATAGTTGGGCTTCCTCTCGGTGCGGGGGAAGGTGTACTCCCACATCACACCTGGGTTCCTCCCCTGCAGGAGAACCTGGAGAGGGCGGGAGCAGAGGCGGTGGTGAGGTTCGCGACCCATCTCGGCACATCCGCTCGTTAGCATTCGTCCTCCGCTCCTTCGAAATAAAGGCCACGAGGGGAACAAGAGCGAGGAACCCAAAACAAGTGATGGGGCAGGAAACCGGGGCGCACAAGGATCCACAAACTGGCAGGCGTAACTCGCTTTGTGGGTGTCTGGCTGCGTGTGTGGCCCTTGTAAGGGTCCGGCAGACAAAGCTCTGTGGTTGAACTGAAAGGGAAACACAAGTGACCGTTTGGCAGACCTATACGTGGGGTCGCGAAGCACAGGCTGGGGTTGCTTCTAATGGACTGGAAGGCTTTCTCTGGAAAATGAAGGCCCGCTTTGTCTGCATTAAACTTGGCCACATCTCGCCACTTTTTGGGTCTCACTGATAAAAGTGCAGAACCGAGGGATGTGTTGACCATGCTAAGCAGCCGTGTCACCAGATGCATATGTATCCATGACAATACACTGGACTAGTCATTATTGGGCCTAACCACTCTCACAGGTTTTTGCGTATGTCGGTATGAGATACACACACACACACACCCACATTTGAAATAATACAGACTAACCCTCCGACCAACATTCTCATCACAGATGATCCCTATTGTGGTCAAACTACTTTTAAGGCAGGAGATTTACACATGGTGAAGACATCTGCTGTGTCAGATTAAAAGGTTATAGTCTGACTGCAAGATCCTCCGGTTCACTGTGCAGGGAGACGATTGGCAGGTATTTCACTGTGCTGTACATCTGTCCCGTGGGCACAGTCAGCAGTAGGAACTTTATGTGCATCTAGATGTTCTCCAAAGCTCAATAAAGCAAAACAAGAGTGCATGAGCCTGCTCTGTACCAGGTTGTACTGGCTCCAAATTCACTCTCCTGTGAGTCCACGGAAGGTAACAAAAACCCAGAACCTCAGCTGTAGGGATGGTGAAAGACAAATCGGATTTAAAGCAGGTGCCATCATTTTTTTAAGGGGGAAAACTTAAACTAAGAAATATAGTAAACCTTTAAGCTAACCCTTAGAGATCCTAGACCAAAATCTGTATCCCTGGAACTGTGCCATTGAATTTGCACGCTAACCTGCCCGGGACCAGTACAGCTGGTGCTGCACACCAGACACACGTTCCATAAAAGGACTCCAGAGGAACTCTTTCTCTGGATCCAGCAAGACACCTGACATCAGACACAACAAGACAGTCAAAGACCACACACAACAGAGACATTACAAGACAGAGACAACACACCAAGTCAGATACAACACAACAGACAACATGAGACAGTCATAGACACCACTTGGTACTTGGACATAACACGAGACTGTCTAACAAAATAAGACTGTCAAACATGACGCAATGCAGCCAGACATGACACGATGCAGTCAGCAACAACCCAAAATCCTCAGACACAACACAACACAACACCAGACAGTCGGACAACACCAGACATTCAAACATAAAACCAGACAGTCGGACACATAACATTACAAAACAATTACAAATACTGCATTTGTATGCACTGTATGACATGCGGGGGGTTAGCATATTGTTTTAAAGGTTGTTCCCACTGTGGTCAGATAAATACGGTGGTACTATTGGAGTGGTGATTGTGTACTTTGAATCAGAACATAGTAGGCAAAACCATGTCAAATAATATACAATATAGTAACCAAATGGTTAAGTGATTATACCATTTATTTTAGTCACCTGTTATTATTCACACTGGATTGGTAATACTTCACCAACATTAGAACGAAAAAGCCCTTTTTACAAAACACCAAGCACGTCTGACATTTACTGAGTACAAACAACAAGATCAAACTTCGGTGGGTCATCAAGAAAGACACATTTCACATTGAAATGCATTACATTCATACAGACTAGATGCATAACATGTTCTACTCTATTGTAAAAATAGATTTGACTATAACTCCAAAATGATCAGTCATTTGGAGATTCAAAAAGAGAGAATCATCACCCCAAGACCATAGATTTATATCTGACCTCCTGTTGTGTTAACCACAAAACCTATGGACATTACATTACTGTCTAAAATATGGCATCATTGTTATCCATATTAGTAATATGTAACTGGCAACCATGCAGCCATATAACCATGTGAACACAGGCAATGTCTTTCAACATGGAGCAGGATAGACTACAAGGCAGAGGAGTAAATCAGATAGACCTTGGACAGGGTCAAAACTACATACCAGAGTGCTGTGAACCAAATCAACACCTTTGTTGAAAAAGCAGGCTTCTGCCTGGCCTAAACTTGACACAGTGTCACTGCAATATCATCAGGTTTTGGATTTCCCACGCCAAAATGTGTTTCCTGCAGTGCATGAAAAATGAAGATATTCATTGGGATGTAGACAAGATATAATGGCCAAATGCTGAAGACAGATTTGACGCAAATTAATATAGTGTGTTCGAAACACATTTCATTTCTTACAATCTATTAGACAATAACTCCAGTTGCATTAAAAGTTTGTGTTTTTGCATCCATGATTGCCGGAGATCTTTGATCAAACTTTTAAATATGGGATGCCAATTATGTAAATTATTTTCAGTCAGTTGTGATGAATTTTGTTCCGTAACAGTTCTACCTAATGTGAATACATTGAAATAAAATATCTATAGCACTTCAAAGACGTTTTGAACCAGTGTCTTACATTGTTTGGTATTAAACAAATTGATTGTTACAATGACTAAACTGAGAGAATTGCATAACAGTAAATGTTTATGACAATTTCTTATTCTCCAGTTTCAAATTTCTCAATATATATATATGAGTGTGAATATAATATATATATACACACATGGGACATTTCTTTAAATATACAACACACAGCATCTCTTCACCTTCTTAGAGACCCTACAGGGATCTCATCCCTGATGATGAGAGGGGTCTGTTTCCAGATGATTTACCAATGTGCTAATTTGAGATCATTTGAGTTTAGATTGCCATTGCCTGAGCCTATTTCTCATTCCTCAACCCAAGTTCTACTCAACGTGGAGGTGGAAGGTCTTCAAATCACCAGCCACATACTCAGGTGACCCTGCTGGATGCCATGGATGTAGCATGTGAGGACATCTCAGCAGATGGCTGCAAAGGCTGTGTAAGAAATTCCAAGAGACTCTTTCCGTGCTGCATTACAAGAGAAGACATCTGCTGTGATGTGGATGAGAATCTGTGACCAGACAGCCCAGGATGTCAGGAGGTGTAGAAAGACTGCAATGTAATTTTCCAAACAGCACTGCATGTACAGTTCTGAGTGTTTCCTACGTTTATCTTTCTGTTGTTGTATTTTTTTTCCTTTGTGCTATAAAAGCATTGTCTTTTTCTTTTCTGTATCGCAATACAATAATCGTATTAGAATTTGCTGACCGACCAACAATAAAGAGTAAATGCTAACTCTATTTAAATGAAGGGAAATACCATTGCAAGGAAAAGTATGAATCATAGTACTACAGCAAATCCTAAGGACCTATGACCTCCAACAAAAAAAGTGAATTTGTTCCAAAACGCCTTGCCCAAATGCCACCACAATCCCAAAACAAGCCCTGTGATATCCGCAGTGGTTTCAAGCAGACCAAAGCCAACAGTCTGACAATACCTCAACCCGCCTATCCTCACAAAATTAGAGTAAGAAAATAATTATCTTCCGGGGTATAGTATTTGTACTCCGCTGGCTCTCATTAGGGCTTAAATGGAAAATGATGAACTGCCGTGCAGCAGCCTTACAGTCGCACCTGCACGGCATTACCTGCCGCCCAGGTCCACGTGTGCCTGGAGCGGCTTTGGACTGGCGCAACCCCCCCAGCCAACACTTTGCCGCAAGAATGTCAATAGAAAGAATCATTCTGATTCTCTTTCAAATGAGGCCCATCGAGCTCACCGTATGTTATGACTCGTTTCACCCAGTTTTCCTGGGCTACAGACACGAATGCTGTGTCAGAGTTTACCATTGCTGCAATTCAACATTTGCCTTTCATAGATGGTTACTAGCGGAGTCAGGAGTTCCGGGGCGATCTATGAATATCCTTCCAGTTTTACACAACAGCGTGATAGACCCGCAAGGCTCAATGGGACCAAGTTTCCTTCCCTGCTGTTGCATATCTATAAAAAGCAACGGCAGGGAAATATGTGCATAAGGATGCTTTTAAGTCTGTTTCTGTGCCGTGGCTTAACGCTCTAGAGATCTATACAGTTCAGTTGCAGAATTCTCGTCATCTTTTAATCTGAATCCCTCTCCTTTTTGTAATTACGGATAATACTTAGAGAGATAAATGTCCCCTGGTCTGTAGACCAGCAGCCTGCTCCAGCTGATGCTGGCTTGTCAATGGCCCCATGACTCTCAGGATGTGTGCTACAGCCTACTGACAAGCCAGGTTTGAGGCCAGAAATGTACAGAAACAAAATGTGGGCCTTTGAGCAAGGTACTTAAGCAAGGACCTAATTGGTCCTATACATAGCTCTGGGAAAGAGCATCTGTTAAAGTGTGAAACGTGGACAAAATGATGTCAGTGAAGCACACACGGATCATGCTCAGAATGGAGTGGCAAACATGTTAATGTCTATCAAGCGATGCTAGAACAACGGTGTGAGGTGATTTAAGATAACAAAACCATACATCTATAATATTATGCTATATGTTTAAATATCCCCGTTCCACAAAATGGAAAGGGGGCATTCCAGAGATTATATTATGGCATTTCAGGTTAATTAAAAGGCTATCATCAATATTTAAACTTCAGCTCTCAGTTCACAAGTATCCTCAGGGTGCTTTACAAACTAGCTTTCACATGACTTTTACCATCCCTTTGGTTGATAACCAACCAAACTTTAGAAATTTGCTTGGCTTTACACAGCTTTTTTAAGAAGTCTTCAGAGACCATGTCATGTCGCTGTTTACATAGCTATTCATTGGAATATATCCTCTACCGCTCAACACCCTAACCTAAATACACAACTTAATCATAAGCTAACTTGAGAGTCACTTATTCTCCAAGGAAAATCAATAACAGTTGTTTTCGTTGGACTGTCAAAAGGCTTATTTCTATTATTTTCCCCCGTCAGTTGCAGCAATGTGACGACAAGTAATGGCTTGCTTTTACCTCTAAGCTTTGGCCACTGTTCTGACAAACGAAGGAAACAGTGTTTAAACTGTGCTGTGTCTGTATCCAGCCAGCTGCAGAGGCCTAAACAGCACGTTTTGACAGGAACCAACCATATCACGGGATCACATACTAGGACCTGAGAAACATGAGCTGAGATGTGCTGCATATTTTCACCTAGACTGAGAACACTAATCTTTTTAACGTAATAGACCAATTTTCTTCCCTTCATCTACACCCCTCTCGCCACCTATGTCTGTCACAGCATTGAGACGCTCGACACCTCCCTGCTACTCGACCGAACCTGAGGTTTCCGATGAGTCTTGGCGGAATGTGCAGCATTTCTTTTCCCAGTTGCATGAAGTGCACATATCTGGAAGATCAGTTCACATGGAGAGCTGTTTGAACCCCCAACCTCCTCATTCTAGAGATGAAAGCCCCCGACGGCATCAGAATCAGGACACAATTAATCCCCAACAGTAGCATGACTCCCCCTGTACGCCACTCGTTGCTGGGAGTTTCTTCTGCCCACCCTGCCTTGCGGGACTTTCATCCGAGTGTCCGCACTCTGTGCCAAAGCCCTGTCACTGCTAATTCACTAACAGACGTCAGGGCAGACAGGGGGGGTGGGTGGGGGCAGCTTACTTCAAAGACGAGGGTCTCATTAGTGGGTCCAGCCGCGTACAGGCTCTCTGGGCGGTTGAAAGAGCGCTGATAGTCAAACGTCGTCCCGCCAAACTGGAACTTTCCGGGCCAGTCCACTGTCCAGTCCCCGGTCAGATAGTACCTCCGCTTCAGCGTCCGCACTGCCAGGTAGCTGGTGGAGATCTCCATCTCCTGAACACGGATGCTCCGAGCTCCAGGCGGGATGGTGACCATGGGGTAGTATTCTGGAGGGGAGAGGAGATGTCAGGAAGAGGAATGAATTTTAAAACATGTCGATCGTTTTCAGTGAACGCAGAAAACATGCAAAAGACCATCCTGGATAATTCAAGTCTGTTGGGATTCTTGTTAGGACCAAAAAGCAAAGGTTTAAATAGAATTACTGTGTTTTAAATAATCTCTGTGTAATGATTGTGTTTTTAAAACGTGACTGTCATTGAACAGGATCGTAGGCATCAAAAATCATATAACATTTAGGATTTTGGAGGAAAAGATTTTGGCTTGGTAGTTCTCTGGAAGAAGGGGCGCTCTCCCCCGCAGTGGCATCTGCTAGAGAATTCATTCTGTCACATTCAGATAACTCAGCTCCAACAAGACCGTGCCAGACGTGTCCCACAACAGAGCTCTCCCTCTCGCCCACTGAATGAAAGGGACCAGTCAGTCTTCATGATTGACATACCGTTAGCTCTGTGCTGGAGGACGTACTGGCCTTTGAAGAACTTGCAGGTGGAGTTGTCACCTTTACAAACTCCACAGGCATCCGGAGTCGCCTTAGAGCCCAATAACAGGTCACAACCGACTGGCTGTAGGAATGATGCGACGAGAAAGACCTCAAAGGTAAAATAGACCATATTCCTTGTGATGTATCACATACACATGAACGTGGCTCCAGCGTTTACATTACCTCACAGGCTCCTTCAATGCACACGTCCCCTTTGTGGTCGGAGCAGGACGTCCCATCCTTGACTTTGCTGGACATGGCAAAGAAGAAGTCAAAGTCCTCAGCGATGCAGTACAGCTTGCATATATCCTCATCTATGGGAACACAAAGCGTGTTATAAACATGTTGAGGCGCTCCGCACATTTGGTGAAGGAGCATGCAGTGAGAGCTAATTTACAGCGTGTGAACGGTAACATCTGAAAGGCCGTTAAAAAGGAGCCCCATTAAACAGGGAATGCCGAGCGGACACCTTCCCAACCGATCTCACTCAGAGTTCAAGACATGGGCAGATCAGAGCTGGGCGTTGACCTTTCAACACAGTCGTAAAAAGGTCAAACACGGGACGCTTATATTCCTCCTGGGCCACACAAAAACACACACTTACAAGGAACGCGACGGCTGTGCGCAAGTGTTTTGGCGTGAAGTGGAAATGTTAGTGTTTGGTTTTTCCTTGTATAACCTGCTTCCCTTAAGACACCCTCGGAGAGTGTGATCACAGAGAGGGACTCGGCTGTTGTTGACCACAAACCCGGAGCCATTAGGGTTAAGTGACTTTGCTGAAGGGCAGAGGGGCAGATGGGCTTGACGGCTCGGGCATTCGATCCGGAGACCTTTGAGTAAGTGGTCCGACACTCTAACCGCTATGCTAGCCCGCTGCCCTGCAGACACTAACTAATTACAGGGCCGATGCCATGCGATGTGAATGGGGCAGCCCTACGACCGCCCGGGGACCCACGTCCGTCATTATCTCAACCCTTCGGACTTTGTAGATCCCTTCAATCTTTTTTATGGTCCAGCTTGACGTCAGTGAAAATCTGACACGGCCAATGCCTTCCGGAAGCATTGCATTCATTTCCATATGACCGATTTCCATATCTCACGTTACTAATTCCCGTCCGTAGGCCGACGGCATTGATTTTCAGCGAGACCTGTGAAATTCTTCAAAAGACGACGGCAGGATTTCTAAGTCTTTTGGGTCCGAGTGCTTAGAGCCCCGTTAGGCCAGGGAAAGACTGCCTTTACCTCCGGGTACCTCAGGGCATGTCCTCAGAAAGTATGCCAAGGCTACGCATCCTAAGCTGCCTACGGTACAGGGCCTCAGGGGAGGGCCACTCTGCAGGGAGAGAAGTGTGAAACCGCAATCAGCCCGTAATAAACGCACACCACTCTTCACCACACGCCCCAGGAGCCTTTGCCGTAGCTGCTGCCCGCGTCGATGTTAGTCAGCGTGTTACCAAGGCACCGGGAGACAGACAAATTCTCCTTCCTCTCTTTTACTCCCCACCTCTCTCTCATACATTGTGGATATTTTGTGGACAAAGGTAAAACTACCCTAAGGGCTTCCTTTATAATCTATGAGAGCAGGTGGCTACATGCTCCCCATCTAGATTAGACTGGCAGGTTATCCGCTGCTCTCCCCCGTTGAATGAGACATTAACTCAGCACAACATCGTACAAATGTTTGGCTTCGGTGCTTGTTTTGGTAACCAAAAAAAAAAGGTTTGACAAGTGAGCAAACATATAATACATATAATTAAGAGCTTTACAAGCATAAACAGGACTTGTTGTGACCTATCAACAATGGTAACAAAAGGCACTTTTAACCAGCCTGCACAGAATTCACATGCTTTATTACATCTCTTGGTTACGCAGTCGATCTCATACTTCGGAATATCCTCTATATTTCCCTGTTTGTGATATTTCACTTGGAAGAGTGCGTCATGGACTGCAATGAAAAGTGTATTGTTGATGGTGGGATGAGAAATGTACTGATGATGGCTAAATGAAGAGCCTTCTAGACTTTGTCATTGTCCCCCATGGAAAAATAAAGTGTGAGGTCAATAGATTGTTCTCTGTCCACATTCATGCTTAGTTAGTGAGTCAGTTAGTAACAAACAATATCTCAGGCAACACAGACCGGATTCTGACTAAACTTGGGAGAATGATGTGTCTTGCAATAGAGATCTAGCTTTTACAAAATAACACTGATTGGCCCAAGGGGGACGCAATAGCAATCAACTGAAATGTGTTAGTCACACGTGGTATGTAAGACAACAATGGCCCGATTTTAATTAAACTTGGATGAAAAAAGCTTCTTGCCAGACATCTGGCATTTCCATAATTACAATGATGGTCCCAAGGGGATGCTATAATAATCAACTGAAAAGCATTACCAAAGATTTTAATAACTGACTCAATACAAAACAGATGCCGATGTTGTTTCTAATGAGAGAAAAGTGAATTTGGGCGGGCAGAACACAGGAAGGAAGCGAGCAAAACCAAGAGTGACCTGGTCAGTTTCATTCGACTCGATCTAGCGTGTATTAAAATGTTTCTGTTAATGGCTACTCTGTCAGCCTCATGTGCACAGTGATGCAATTAGTACACCTCAGAAACGTTTAATCAATTTGAATAAACTGTGGACATGTCTTACTTATAGGGAACTGAAAATTGTATTGTAATCAAATGTGTCTTCAATGACATAATTTGCAGAAAAGTGGCCCTGTTCCATCTTGCTCCATTAGGCATCCATCAACAGAGTGGATTACTACAAAGCGGATGCTTCAGATATATACGTACGAAGGGCTGGCTCCTAGTTCTGTGGCACTAGTCGCTAGCAATATCTCAACTGGGCCAGGGGGGGCGCTGTGCCATTCGTCTGGGAAATATTTCCTGTTGCCATGTTGAACACTGTCGCTATTTCTAATTACAGAGGGAGTAGTGGTAGTGTTAATGGTTCCCATACCTTCCACCTTGGTGTAGGGTTTCCATTTGTAATACCAGCCCCTGAAGGGTTTGCTGTTGTACTCTGCACACTGCTGGGCACGGAAGTCCACTGCGCTCGGCTGGCACGGCTTGGTGTTACACAGCTGGTTGAGACGGCTGGAACCCGGGCAGAACTTCCCGTTGTGTTGTGGCCTTCGGTAAAACAACAGACAATTAACACACAGAGACATACGGTGCCTGGGTTGAAGGCTGGCGATCTCTCCCGCCCACATTCAACACATAGGGAACAAGGGATTCGAGCCAACGTTTCTACGGTCGTGGTTTCCGGGATGAATCGGAGTTTTAAGGTCAGGCCGAGACTACATTGGAGCCTCCGAAACAACACGACGCTCGCACTCAGGAGCACGAGTTTAAATATGAAACCGCAGCCAGGTTTCCCAAGCGCTCCTGCGAAGGCAGCGGGATCTCCGCACAGTCACGTAAAAGGAAAAAAGGCCTCTGTTCCTAGGAGGAACCGGCTCACACTGTTCCCCTGCTGGGTTTTAAAGTGGAGCAGGGCACTTTTTGGGCAGCCATCCACTGCCTAACCTCAAAGCAAAATAATCCCTGTTAGGCTCTTCCTGCTGGAGCCCAGCCAGGATTCACTCACAGCCACAGTAAGTGAATGTGTGTGTGTGTGTTTCATTGTGCGTGAATGTGTGCGTGAGGGTGTGTGAGAGGGACTTTGTCTGTGTGCTTGTGTGTTCACACATGGGGAAAAGTATGTTGTTAAATGAGAAGAAAAGAAAGGAGTAAGAGGTAGCTTTTCATTTCCAGGCTTTGGGTAGATATACTACTTTAGTAAAAGGTTTGGCTTGAAACGCCAACACAATGGATGCAAATAGACACAACACCTGTCAAAGACACCCAGACAGGCTCTGGGAAATGTTCTCGGATATAATTGCCAAGATAAAATACATGTAAGCTGTGACAACAACAAAATCAGCTCAGACACTAGAAAGAAAACACAATCTTATAAAAACACCCCATTCTAGTCATTCCTATTCAACCGCACACAGTGAAAATGTGATACTGTATGTGTATGACTAGCTTAGTGGCTACCATTGAACATTAGCCGGCTGGCTAAAACCTGCACCAATGACCAACATTTTGGTTATTGTACAAAATTCCACAAAGCAAAGTTCATGCTTAACTTTAAAGCCACAGAATTTACAAGTAACGTTTTAATCGTGAATCGGAGCGGAACGAGTTCACACGAAGAAATAGCTATGCTAATGAAAGTGGATCAAACTATGTCAAACCCTCATCCCAAACCCCAGTGCCAGGGTCCACTGAACACCTATTAGCAGTGCACCTTTCCTTCTGTGTGCCGTCGATCTGACCCTAAGCTCCAGCTTGATCCTATTAGGGCTTGGGCATTGACATATAGACCCATATGTTAGACATGGATTCGGGCAGCCAGACATGTTTCACTTTTATCTGGAGTCTGGCAGTTACATGTTGACTTGTTCCGGAGAATATAGTTCAGGAAACGCTGGATTGCTGACTACCCCCTGGCATGCAGCAGGTGGTGCAGAGCCCTGATCTTTCAGAGCCTGTACCTACGGCATCCCAGCGGGGTGTTCTCTCCCGGCGACCGCTACGGGCCTGCGGGCTATAAGGTCGTCCTGGCTGTGTAGTTTTCTTAATCACCTGCCTTCTCCCAACACCCCTCCCACTCATCCGACGACCACCACTGGACCGGATCCTCTCTCCCGGGCACTTGACCACCCCAGCGGGGATCGATTGCCAGGCCTCCGGCCACGCTACCCTGACCAGTCACTCCGCATCAGTGCCTCCGTCTGCCGGGTTTCCGGGACCTCCCTTCCGGATCACCGCCCCCCCTGTGCACGAGGGAGACGCCGGTGAGACCTGCTGACATCTCCTCTCAGGGCCTACGAGACCTCCCGGACGGGCAGGCTGGGATCAGCCAGAGGGACCGTGACCCGATCGTCTTACGTCGTGACAGGCTGCACACGCCGCCGATTGCTGCTGGGTTCTCAGCGTCTTTAAGAGCCCGTCTGCTGTCGTGGAAACGGGAACGCGGTCGCGCCAGCTCTTACACACGCACGTAAATGTTCCCACTAGGAAAAATTTCTCTGCATGTCTGTTTTCATCCAGAACGTTAACGTATTCAATCCAGTAGGTCATTTAAAGTGGGAAAAATCCATCGTTCCAAAATAAAGATTTCTTTTTTTTTGTCACGCCAGAAAGAACATATATGGTCAACAATGTCTTTGGGAAAATGTGGAGCTTTGTAAACTGCTATATTCAAGGTTTTCAAGCAAAACATGTAATCTTATCTGAATACAATAACATAGCAAAATCACTTTTGAGGAGGGACATGTTGTCCTGTAATCTGTAATCTACATGGGGTGTAATAGTCTGATAGATTGAGGGTAATCCAAATGCGTAACTCCAGATTAAACTAAGAGAGGGCTGTCTATATAAACTGACAGGTGACAGATACTCATCTAACTGTTCAGTGATTAATGGTCAACAGAGACACAACGCACTTAACAGGACGTTATAGAGGATTCTTTGACCGTAACGGACCAACACACAGAGAACCAGTGTCATCCCTTACTACGATGCCCAGCCTGTTCACAATTTGCAATGTCAATGAAAAGTTGGTAATATGTTGGTATAAAGAGATATGAGATTAAACAAAACATTACTGACAAAAAGTAACATGTGCAAAAGAGGAAGGTATGCTGGACTTTTTACACCACTTATTGTCAGAACACACTGATAGTATATGGAAACCTGTGGCTGGGGAAGTAATGTAATCCTGACTGTGAAGAGATCCTTCATCAACCAGCTGTAACTGGGAGGAAACACCTGGGCTGAAATATTAACAACACACACAAATTGTCCTTGAAATCATATATGCCGTTATATTAATTAGTCGTATTCAATTAAATGTCACTGTAATAGTCTGATCGGTGTGACCCATAGATTGTTCCGTGCATCCATATGTTGTTTCAAAGAAAATCCTCAGGACACTGGAAATGTTTGTGCTGAGGCCATTCAAATCACTGATGCAATCAAGGTGGTTGAGCGCCTACATGTTATCCAGTAGGCCAGATCACATCACGTCCTGCCAGACACAATCCTGAGAATAAGTCAGCTGCTAAGTTACCTAAGCTTCCTGTCCATCAATAATGGCCCTCCGTCCTCATTCAGCTCTTTGTCAATTTCTGAAGCCGACAAACCCTTCCAAGTAAAATCTTCTCCAATCTCGAATTATTCCAGATGCCGAAGATCAGACACAAAACGAGACCCTCTTGACTTTTCCCATCTATCTGACTATAAATGTGAGTGGATCTCAAAGAAACAGAATGCATGAAATCAATCAATGTTAAGAAAATTATAGAGCAAACCAACAAATCACAGAACACATAATACACTCTAAAAAAGGGTTCCTAAAAGGTTATAGGCTGCACCCATAGGACAACCCTTCATGGGAAGAACAGATTTTGTATCCAAGTAGAACCTTTGTGGGAAGTGTCAGTGAAAAAGGTTCTATATGAAAACTAAAATGGATTAGTAACTGGAACTAAACGGGTTCAACAAATGTTTATAGAAGTGAACATAGCATTGGGGAAAGGGTTTCTATGTAGCCAACGTATACTGAGTGAGTGTTTTTGCTGTAAGCCTCGGGTGAAGAAAGCTGGAAGAGGAGCTTTCTGTAGCAAAGAGTGAAAGTTTAGCTCGAGCAAGAGGGCACTGAGTAGCGCTGAAGTGGAAGGAGAGATCTTTAATCAGACCAGCTGTCCAATGGTCCACTCTGACTGATGACATGACTGACTAATGAGCCAACAGCCTATTTGGCAGCCATTCAGGTCCCGCTCTCAGGTGGTCAGTCAGTCAATCAGCCATTCAGAACACTGTCCCAGGTGTTACGTCAGTCAATCAGCCATTCAGGCCACGCTATCGGGTGTTCGGCCAGTCAATCTGCCAGACAGCCCTCTCAGGTGCTCAATCAGTAGTCGGTCAGGCAGGCCGCAATTCCAGGTTTTCAGTTAGTAAGCGAAACAGTCAGTGAACCAGTCATTCCACCAGTCAGTCACTGTAAAAAAGCAGAGCAGACACCCTGTCTACAGAGCACCGCATGTGGTCTACGGTTGCCTAGCGATGGTAGAAACTAAGCAGCCATTGAGTGAAAAAAAAGTGTCTAATCGCGCCTCAAGCTCATCCATCCATCAGCTGTCATGTAGACCTTTGCAATACGAGGTAGAGTGCCTCTCAGGAGGGAGGAGTGACCTTCCCAGTTGAATCCTCTCTTGGGTATTGCCGTGAGTTATGGGGCTCAGCCAGTGCAAATCTAGGCATGTTACGTGTTGTAGTTTGAAGTAATGGGCTTTGCAGTGTAAACAAAGCCCCCGAGCCCGATCTTAAATCAGCAGGTAACCCTTTGGACAACCCCTGACCCTCCTGGCGGGACTAGGCGACTGTACCTGGGGCTGGTGCAGGACCGCTCCCTGAACATCACCCCTCCCCCGCATGTCCGGGAACAATCGGACCACTCCGACCACCCCGACCACTGGCCGTGGACGGCCCTCGGACCGTGCTCGCCGTACTTGACACACTGGCCTCGCCGACACCACTGTTGAGAGAGGGGTAAGGGAACCGGGGGGTAGGGGGGGGTTGGCAGGTGGAGAGAGAGAGAGAGAGAGAGAAAGTAAATCGAAGTCAGTACCAGTGGTGTCTTTAACTTCTCCCAGCGCTGAGCTTCCTGGATTGGTGGAATGCCCAGTACCACACCTGGAAACCCGCCCCTGTCTGAGCCAAACCACAGTCACACACTTCACCACCTCTCTCTCTCGCTCTCTCTCTCTATCTCTCTCTGTCTCTCCCTTTTTCTCCCGCTATCGCCTTTCACAGAGGAAAAAGAATGGCAGCTTTGTATCCATACGAGACATTTAACAATGCACAAAACGCTCCTGCAGGTGTGTGTGCTTGTGGATTAGTGAGTGAACCTGCCTTTGGTGTTCATTGTTGGCCTTAGACAGGTGGGTAGAGTGTGTGTGGGTGTGTAAGTGTGTTTTTGTCTGTGTGTTTTATGTTTGCGTTTTACACTCAGCGATAAGGGAAACCCCATGTCTCTGTCCACCCTGTTCGGGGTGGTAACATCGCCACGGCAGCAGATGGTACACTTACCATGGCAGGCCCACAGCTGGTGCCCTCGGCAGCAGGCATGAACTTGGTCTCACATCGATGACCGGTCTTATGGCACCACAGTGACTTACAGATGTCCTGCCAGGTGACAAA
This sequence comes from Novumbra hubbsi, assembly GCA_016801125.1. Taxonomy (NCBI): domain Eukaryota; kingdom Metazoa; phylum Chordata; class Actinopteri; order Esociformes; family Umbridae; genus Novumbra; species Novumbra hubbsi. Next base: position 57,014 of record JACXGK010000872.1, read on the forward strand.
AACACAGCGGTGAGGACGCTGAACCTTGGTACCGCTACACCCCCCAACTGCCACGCTTTAAAACCCCCCCGCCTGCCTGGAAACCCCCTGTCAAAACCAATCTTTGTATTCCCTAAATTCAACACGCTATTATAATATTTTCGCCCAACCCCCATTCCACCCCTCACCACCCGAAAAACGCTGCGGTGAGCGATGAGCTACGAGAGCTTGGGATCCGGGCGGTGGACCTGTGCCACGCTGGCGTGCCGCCCG
>JACXGK010000872.1:65870-86153 GCA_016801125.1 Novumbra hubbsi
CCCCCCCCCCCCCCCCATCGAATCCCCCCCCCCTCCCGATACACATTTCCCCAGACTAGCAGGTGGCAAAGTAAACACAGGCCGCACAAAGGGGGAGCCATGCAGAAGCTCTTGTTGTGAAAACACAACGGGGCCGTGGCAGACTGCCACCGCGAACCAGGCATCCGCTCCCAAACTCCCACCACCGGGGCAGGACAACGGGGACACTGGGGAGGCCCGGTCCGCCGATGCCCCTAGGCCTTCCCTCTCTCTCCCTCCCGGGAGCCGATGGAACCATCGGACCACCTCGTATCGCTCATTCCTCCCCGAAGGGGATCAAAAGGCCCTGTGAGTAACCTGCGGGCTCTTGTCAAACTCGGTCCGGCCTCTCCTATGATAGTAATGGGCGGTAATGGCTTCAGGCGTCCGGCGGTGTCTGTCGGCCTCTCTCTCTCCGCGCCACCCCAGGGTTTCTTTGAGCTCGGAGTGCCTTCTCTTTCCGACTGATGAATTTCGATCAAAAGGGGGATTGCGATAAGCACAGCCTTGCAGGCCATCGGCGGACCGAGAGAGACAAGACAGTACTGCCTTCACCACAGCTGGGCAGCCAGGACAGGTAGGACAACATTTCCTTGAGCCAGGCCCCTAGACGGAGCCTCCAGACGGAGCCACAATCAAAGAAAACTGCTGAAAACTGCCGGAAGAATTGGCACACATGGAGAGGATACATGCTGCTATACTGGATGAAGAAACAATTCCATTGAATGAGAAGCCACGGAATGGTTCTCTTCATTCAAAAGCCTGAGAGTGTAACTGTCGTTGCAATTCCTCTACACTTTCCACTGTAAGAGATCTGGCAGCCCGGTTGGTCTGGTAACTGGTCCAGCCCATGAAATTGTCCATCTTAGGAACCACGCTAGCTTACCCAACAACCTGTCATGAATGTATGGATGCTATCTGCGCAAATCTCGGCCATGTGTTATATCGACAGTGATACATATAATCTAGATTTTCATTTCATTTTTAGTGAGAGTAGCACTTCATCTCGGAGGAGACATTTATAACATTTGCATATGTTTTGTCTTATTGAATTATGGACACAGAGAGAAACAGAGATAGAGGAAAACCCTCCAGGTTCTAACAAATGGTGACTCCAGAACCACCCTCCTACCAACCCAGCCCAAAGCCCCCTCTTTTGCCCAGAGAAAAGCTAGGAGAGAATACTACTGCTTCACATCAGGTAATCCTGAGTGCTTTGATGCAATACATATTCAGATATTGTTATAAACCACAGTAACTGTTAACATAGATCCAATGTGGCGATCATTTATCTGAAAAACATTTACTTGGGAGTTTACAAATAAAGTGTTGCTACTTCAGGAAACGCGTGCATGTGGTGGAGGGATGCATACACGTGCGGTGTTGTGAAGGGAAGGGGGGGGGTCGAGATTGTGTAACTAGTATATGTCAGCACCCCTCCCCCACCCACTAAAAAGGATTGTTGGACCAGTGAGTAAAGTAAACCAAATCAGTGGAGGAACTGTAAGCTAGGTGGCGCATCCCATTGTCGGCCAACCTCCAACAGAACATCACATTCAATTATCACACGTGTATTCCATTTGTCGCAGAAACATACCAAACTTCACTGTAAAATATCTAACAGCATCTCCCGGCAGTTAGCAGATGGAGGTGCCTATGCTTGATAATGGGAGGAAATTGACTCCATCTGTCGGGAAGTGGTGTGTCTCTCCTCTGTTTCTGCTGAACTCTATGGCTGTGAGAGCCCTGTGAAGAACAGCAGAACTAAGATGAAAAGAAGAACATTGGAATGACACCATGCAACGTGAATAAATATCTGTAATATCAGACCTCAATGTATTTCATTACTTCAGATACTTAAGATATTAAATACAGTACTAACTATGTATAGTCACATTCTACTAAATGTATGTTACTCATGATACAATATTTGAAAAGTCGTTCAGAAGTCTGTTTTTTCATAGGCAGTAAATGGTCTTCAGACTTCAGAGAAAGCAGACATATTGATGTGGCAGACCCCATCTCCTTAACTGTACAGTTGTTAGATTTACAAAGATTAAAGAGACATGTCCTCTGCTAAACACCAATCTAATCCTCAGTATTGCAGACATGACTCCTCTTACCACAACTCTCTGTTCACAGGACTCGTTTACTCTGAGTCAATAGATTTCCAAACCCAAAGTCCATGTTGGAAATTAGCTTATACACCGTTGGTCTTGGAGGACTTTTCTATGGAAGCTATTACCACACGACTACGCTTGGGCTTTTATGTAGCCTGTGATACTGTAACTTTACACATTTCAGCTATGTATGCCTTCAGTGTATGTATAGGTACATTGTATGGTTTGTTGCATGAGATCGGTCGCTTCAACAGTAAATTGTTTACCTAATTTTAGTCTTTGATCATTCCCATAAAAAACATTATATAGGCAAAAACGTCTGGGCTGGGGAAAAAAGTAAAAAAAGTGCAGACTTATGTTGGACCACCTTTCTAAGCCTCTTTTGCAGAATGGGTTTGAATCCAGCCAATGGCTCTTTTAGCAAAACCTCTTGTCTATCTTTACTCACTTTCCTCTTTGATAAAAGCCTAAGAAATTCAGAATATCTCTGCTAGTACTCTGGTAACTGCCACAAGGCTGGATTTGAAAGAAGCTTTACAAGATAATGCATTTGCCTTCCATCAAGGGCAAGATGTTTGGTTACATATAAGCTAAAGTTTTGGCATGAATAACTGACGGTAAATGCAATTCAGTTAACAATAAACCTAAAATGTTTATATCTGACAACATTGAGTAATGAAAACTGTCCATGCCTGGATCGGTAACAAAGTAATATGTTAAAGGAATAACAATCAATATCTCAGTAGATCCACAACATATTTCATATCTGCTGCAACATTGTAGACATACATAATTTGTGAGTGAGTTCTAGCCTACTGTATAAAAAGAAAGAGGCTACAACATTTAAAACAAATACTGCTTAAGTATTTTTATACTGAGTAATAGTAATCGCTGTGTTTCACCAAAGCTATTACTTCATTAGGGTAGATATACTAGTTTTGCTTGGTTGGATTAGGGCTGCTAATGTATTTTTAGTATTCTGAATTTCATACTTTTTACAACATCTATACATACTTTCATCATGTGAGCCATCACATGCAAAATGATCCACTTATCAATATCTGTCAGACATGTATATTCTGTAAATATATACGACATGGAACGTTTGGGATGTCTGCTAATTTGGCTTCTAGTGTTAAACACTGTGAGGTACAATTATTATTATTTTTTTCACAGAATTTACCTACTGTTGAAATTGGTTTCTAAAAAGCTCTGTGGGATACCTAATAGCATTCGGCTAGACAAAGCTGACATTTTTGTTTAGTACAGTAAAAGCAGTTAAGGTTAACAAAAAAGTACAACAAAACTGACATTTTTACAAAACAAAAATGTCCAGGGTTGGCGGAAAAACATCTAAACATTTTGACCAGTACAGCTCACACGATGACAAAAAACGTTTCATTTTAGTGACACTGGCCAATTTACGGACACAATAACTAGGTTTTAAAGCATTAATTACATGTTTTGAGTGAGTTACTACATTTTGCAGACATGGCCTAGAATTGTGATTTCCCATGAAAGAGTTTTGACCATTATATTTGGACAGAGAGTTTAACAAATGACAAAATATTTGCCAAAGCAATTGAGAAAAACTGTAAACAAGTTAAGACAATTTTTTTATGAAGTGTTTTTAAAGGAACTTGGCAAATTTAGTGGGAGGCCATAGTGTGACCAAAGTATATATTTAAATTCAGTGTTACACCTGTTTGTTTTCCGCTTTGCATTCCTGCTAGTAGCCAATACCAGCTAGGGATATTTTCTTCTCTCTCTGGTATACAGAACAAGCATATGGCCTTCCTGTATGCAGTATAGGATTCAGGATTGAATGGCAAACATGTCATAGCATGTTTCCAACATGCATTATTACTGGCAGGGAGTTTGTTGCCAAGACGCTTTCGTTGTAAATTTCTGAAATGCATTTTATTCAAATAGGCAAATGCATAGCATGTATGCATAGTCTTATACCAAGCAATACCAGAGAGAACTAAGCAGGTTCTTTCTTGTCACTCATCTGCATAAGTGTGCCATTGCTTATTTTGCACAGACAAGTAGAGTTTAAGAAAACATTTTATTGCAATACGGTAGGCCAGTGCTGATGTCTCCTTTTCAACGCACCTTAAATTATGATCTAGTTTTTTATGAGAATGTTTTAGCTGGTAAGGTGATTGGTTACAGTTAAAGTGTTTTGGCAAGATGTTACTCGCATTCCCCTTTAAATCTGTAGGGTGGAATATAAGATGTTACTCGCATTCTCCTTTAAATCTGTAGGGTGGAATGTCCTTCAACCTAGAGCAAGCAGAGAGTAAGGGAAGCAATTCAAATTTAGATTATTGCTGGTTTCTACCAGCATGTGTGTGTTCGCGCATCTGTACAAACCCTATTCATACTTATTTTTCTTCAATTAAATCAAATCGCTTCTGATTACTTTATACTTGCCAGTTGAAAGCTGTCTTTTTCCACACAAGTCTTCATCATGCTGATACGGTTTTGTCCAAACTTTTGGCACCTTTTAACTTCAAATAATAATAAAAACATTGTTTGATATTCAAAAATGTTTCTTTGGTTAATAGTTGAACAAAACCAACAAAAACTATTTATAATGTACTAAAGCTGTAGGAAGGTGAATTGTGATGTAACATCTTAGTGATGGATTGCTCAGATGGGGAAAGCCCCTTGGTCAGCTACTCCACAGATTCAAGCTGAACTTCAGGCAGAAGGTCGTTTTAACATCACTACCAATTGAAATTTCTGGAGAAATGTGTAGGAGACCCACTGCAAAAACACACCTGAACATGCCACAGTTTTTCTGGGACAATCTCCTGTGGACAGATGAGACCAAATTTTGGTATAGCACACCAGTTCTATGTTACCAGAAATGAAAATGAAGCCTTTCAAGAAAAGAACACACTCCCTACAGTCAAACATGGAGTACGTTCCATCCCTAGAACAGACATTAAACTTAGAATACATCCAGAGTATTGACCAGGCACCACATAAAAAAAATAATTGTTGTTTATGATTTTCTTTAAGATGCTTTGAAAGTATTTTAATTTCTCTACTGAACTCTAAAGCAAAAAGGAATATTTGGCCATTTGCTAATCACTAAACCTACTGGCGTTGTTTGTCCCCATGACAAACATAACATGTTGTACCAAGCAGACGTGTCCTTGAATTCAAAACTGATATAAAGTATTTTTTTGTATACACATTTTGCTGCATCATACATATTTGGTGAGATTAGTCCTCTGGAATTGTTTCTCCCAAATATGGGTTTGAGTAAACTCGGCTAAGTCCCATGTAGCTCAATGGGTAGTCAAGGGAGCTTGCAATACCAGAGGTTGTGGGTTTGATTCTCAACAGAACCAGATCAGAAATGTATTCACGCTGTACTGAAAGCTTAAAATAAGGGTGTCATCTAAATTGCTAACATGTAAATATATCCCAATCAAGGATTCTGTTGGCCATATTCCTGACTCACAATGATTCATCCTGGCGAAATCAAGCAAGTGGGCCTTAGCTGGGCTGCAGTATTTACAGGTAGGCTACCTTGGAATTGCATAGAAAAGCTGTATTGTTTGTGGATAAACTCTCACAAAATGCCTTTCTGGAAAATTCAATAAAGGTGACCATAACTATTATTTTTGATGAAGTATTTGCAACGTAATGCAGTTAAACTGCAATGAAATTGCAAATATGAAGTAATTGTACTGCTTTTAAATGAAGCCATGATGCTGTACCACCCAGCGCACCTAGTAGGAGGGAGTGGACCTCAAACAGAACCCCTCCCTGAGATAGGAATGGAACATATTTGAAAGGCGTCTCCACCTCACAAACGTCCATGGCATGAGTTCCATCAGGAGTGAAATGAATTGTTTGTATTTGTTACCAACATCAATCAGACACCCAAATGGATAATGTCAAAATAAAGACCAGAATGTACATTTGCAATAACATTAGGCATTAAACATTGGGTTCCAGCTCAAAATATTTTTTTTTTATATAGTGACTCTTTAATTAGCTTGTCTTTGTGTAAACTATAGCAGTTTTTAAGGCTTCCAACCATGATATTATATTCTAAATTACTAAGTGCTTACATGCCGCTAAAGGTTGGGAGAGACCTGTGAGAAACCTAAAGCCAGTGATTATAAAGCTCTATAAAACACATCTGCACCCAGGCTAAGCATTACTTGTGACCACTGTGTCGACGAACACAGATCAGCATCCTTTCACAATTCACCTTCCTACAGCTTCAAACAGCAAAGGAAAAAAAAGATGCAGGTCAAAATACAACTCATTTTTGAATGTGGGGTCTGCATGTCTAGACGTCTGTCATTCAGAATGGCCAATAATGATTAGTTTCACTCAGCCTGGAGAATTCCACAAAGTGTGTGGTGTCACTAATTGACTTTAGCATAGACAGCCACTTGTCCTCTAAAGAAATCAGAGGTGGGCCTGGAAACTCCAAGGCTACGGATTTTGTACAAACCTTTATCCATTGAGATTGTGAGGTAACAAAAAGAAACTGTGACAAGACAATCACAGCACATATCGTAGGACAGGCAGAGTTCCCCTCAACATTCTGCTGGAACCATGTTCGCCCAGGAAAAAAGCAACCAAAGCAGGCATAGGCGCGCATGTAGGTCAAAATGTTATCCTCGTCTGACAAGTTGATGGAAAATAGACGATTATCTGACACAAGGGTTGGTGCATCTACAGCCCTGACACAAATGTGTCAAAGAATACGTATGGATTCTGCTTTCTGCAATGACTACCACTGCGACACTCTCCATTCGTCATGTGCGAGAAAACCGGAGCATGATGCTTGGAACAAGAGCCGAATGACGAGGGCATGGCTCCCTCTCCTCCTGGCATCTAGCGGTGGGCACTACATCACTGTCGGCACACAGACCACCAGGGAACCGCCCTCTGCGGCGTTCACAATACGACGGGCCCCAGCCGTAAGTGGCATAACCGGCAGTGAGTTATGGGGGGAAGGAGGAGGGCTTTGTAACTACAAAGGACCAACGGACGTTCCAATTTGTTTCGTTTTCTTATGAAACTAGACAAGTACAAATGTCCAAAGGCCTGCCTGGGAATCTCTCATCATGTGTCCTGCTCAACCCTCGTCCCTGTGCGCCCGGCGTCTGTACAAAGCCCATTGTGGGCAGAGGGAGCCCATGGGACACTGACAGGACAGCATTCTGGTTGAGGTATTCTATGCTAGTGGTTTCAGGGTGTTCTGGTCCTCCCCTAGATGTCAATGTGCTTCACACTGAGCAGGGGAAATCCAACTAGATTTTTTTATTGTTGTGTCTGCCAAAATGTAAATTTTTGCTATTTAAGAAAGCCGGTAAAGCTGTCTCTACACTTGACAAGACACGTCTACTGTTAGCATGCAGAGATCGTGTTGAGAATACAGGTCTAGTTGGGTATAGACCGGGTTCATGACTTTAGAAGGGTGTGGATTTGTCCTTAGTCTCGATGCAATATGACTTTCTATAGAACATATTGTGGAAGACACTGTGGCAGCCATTTCAACCAAGTATGCAGAAAGCGTGTAAATTGGAAGACATATGCTGTATGTGACTAACCTGGCCTCCTAAATGCTCTTTAAGAATACAAACATTTGTGTGGCTGGACGATTTATGATACATGATAACTTGCAATCCTTTTAGGTGGGTACGCTCTTGGCCTAGTTGCTCTCTACTGTAGTAAGCTAGTGAAACATGGGGTTAAATTACCATTACTTTTCCTGTTTGCCACAGCTGGACGAATACTTTCTGGCATTTAAGAACAGTGCAAGAAAATCTGGACACATTGTATGAATAGTGCAAGTACAAATACAGTTGTTGATGCATGATGTGTACTGAATTCCATCATCTAAATGAAAATCCATAACTAAATTATGAGATGACAAAAACTGCATTAACTTTCAAGTGTAGAATGCTTTAATTCAATTCTATAACAAGGACAAATTAACATCATTAACTCCGGTAAACCAAAGGTATATAGTAGGTGGTTCGAATCCTGAATGCTGACTACCACAGGTATAACAAAAACAAATAATTCAATAACGTTCTAATAACTATACTAACTAGTTTATCATTGCAATAAAACCCATTGGGGGTTTAAGGTTTATGTCAGATACATCATGGCTAAGTGCAGTATCCAGGCACTCTGCATTGTGTTGTGCCTAACAACAGCCCTTAGCTGTTACAGCCCCTTCGGGCATTATTGCTTAAACATACCCTGGGAAGAGAATGAGTGAGCTTTTCACACAGTGGAACATCTTATTAGCTACAGCCTGTTGAGACGGAGAAACCGCCATGTCTGCTGATTTCCTTTCCTCAGATCACTGTGAATGGATATCACAACTGTCCCTGAGTGCTATTCCACATGCTAGGATGTCAACGACAGCAATTAGCCACTAAAGAAACAAGCTTCCTTTGAGGTGAATGCAAGCAACAAGATGTGGACTCAAGAAAAGGAAAAGAGGAGGTACGTTTTCACACTCCTCCCGTGGTACCTGGGGGTCATTAAAAAGACCCCCACTACACATCCAAACAGACTCTATTACCACCCCCTAATTAGAGCCAGTCTACAACTCTACAGGGGTTGTGGGAAGGAAATACACCTAGCCTCTCAGCCTTGGAAATATAACAAAATAACTTTTAAACCAGGTAACCGTTTAAATTTAAACGGTTACCTGAGACAGTGACATTCCTCGCTAGCACAAACGTGTCAAACGTGTATCTTGTGTGTACGTTGTATGTGTGTCTTAATCCCTCACCTCTCAGCCCCCCACTTTAAAACGTGTGTCCATAACCCTATGGGCTCCAGAACCTACGTGGAACAGGGGGCTTGGGAAAGGTCATGGCGGAGTTTGTCATGACCGGACACGCTTAGCCAGAGAGACGGAATCCACTGAAGGGGCAATCAAATGGCTCAACTGGCAAACAATATAGCTGCCCCCACACACCAATGCTCCCGCCATCGGGTAAGATAATAAATGACATGTTAATGAAGGTCTTAGAGAGTGCATCCAAGCCCATTGGAGGTGGGCTGGAAGCGTTTCAGTTCGGTTTAGTTCAGCTCTTGGGGACAGGCCCTTGTGAGTTAGGGATGGGCTGTCTCTGTCACCAAGGGTATGGAGCGGTGACCCGGGGAGGACAGCCGGGCTCTAATTTATCTCTCCCCGCATTCACACAGGAATAAGAGAGTAGCTCTGAACTTGCACTTCAGAGAAAAACAGACCAGCAGGGCCCTGTCAAAGGAAATAACTAAGGTCAAATTTTGTGACCTCCGGACTAGAGAACGGGGGGGGGAAGAACCCAACCGACATTAACTCTGCAAGATGACATCATTTTATTGGAACAGCAGAAAAAAAGGACCATATTATCAACACACAAAGGGAGAATGTACTCATGACGAACGTAATTAAAAACACGGTGGTACATTGTTCAGGCTTTACTGAGCAAATCTCCTGACCTGGGTCTTAATACAGTCTGCCTGTTCTCGATTTAACAACAGAATCCCCTCCATCTGCGAGGGGATGATGCAGTCAAACGGTAGTTAAAAGGACCTGCATGGAAGGGCTTTGGGGGCCGGTGCTTCCATGACTGAGTCGGTCTGTCTGTTTGCCAGCAAGGGAGACCTAAACCGCCACAAAGAGGGCCTCCATAGGTCCATAGTGGGGACCCATCCTCCCTCAGAGCGCCACTCCAAACTCTGAATTAACATTCTTCCAGCACAAAACCCCTAGCTCTCACCCAAACAGACTGCCAGTTATCCTCTGTGTTTCAAGGCAAAGGACGCTGTTGAGGATCAAGGGGGCTGAATCGGTCCTGATTTGTACTTAATCCAAAGCTCCCCGTGAAGGGGGGATGACAGTTGGGGTTAACTCCTCCTCGTTATGCACTCCTTCAGTCAAACAGACAGACCTTCTCCCCTGTGCATGTTTCACCGTACTTATTTCCTCATCGGTGTTAGCGAAGTACAAGTGAACGCAGCTCTACTCTCCTCCCATCTGAAATCTAAAAGTAGAAGCACATTTTGAGAAACGACGGACTAAGTGAATTTCTGATGGCCCTCAGGTCATCTTTGGAAGAGAAGAAGGGAAAGGGGGGGGGGTGGATCAAAGAGTCCTTCCAGTCTATTCAAATGCAATTGCAAATCACATTGTGTCGTTGCACAGTTTTAAAAGAATGGGTCGCTGCTGTTTTATTGTGGAGAAGCTACCACTAATGAAAGAGAGAATACAAAGATTAGCATTGCCAGCCAAGCGGCTGAAACTTCACCCTGAGTTTAATTGCACTGAACAAGGAGGATGGTAAAGCAGGGAAAACAAGGGACAAACGACCATGGAGCAGGGAAAGAGGTAGAGGCTATTAGCAAAGGAGGTTTTATGTAGACGCAGTGTCCGTGGTGGAATATGCGAACTATGCATCCGGCAAGAGAAAATAGTGAGATGACACTAAGCTTCCCCAACTACACTTTCTTCCTCTTAAACACACACACACACATCTTCCTATTCCCTCACTAACACTGCTTATAAAAGTTTTGACATAACGTGTAATCCTATAGACAATCAAAAATCACAAACGACCTTCAAATGGGTCCGGTTTGCAGTATAACATCCAATGACATAACATCCAGCAGGGGAAACTCACCAGACCAGAGCATGTAGATATGGCCGCAGAGGAAGCTGTGAGGTTGCGTATAAATCCCTGATACAAGCAGTCCTGATGAGCGTGCTCCTGAGTGACCGTGGTGATGCCCTTTGACCCCAGCACCTGAACTGTAAAGCCCTCCGCTACCACCATGGAAGGTTGTAATTCCAGGTGCATGTCCCTCCCAAAGGCCGACAGCCTGTAATGCACAGGTCCCCCCATGGGCAGCAGGGACCTCTTATTCCGGCCTCGACGATGTATGTCGTGGGACACATACCCACCATGAGCGTTCACCTCAACGGGCGTCACAAACATGTAATCTGAGGGAGAACCAGAGGAGATCAGAACCAAGCGCATGTGCCTCCGGTTCATCAGTGTTGCTTCTTTTGGCACAAAAGATGATCACTCATCACAGTAATAAATTGGGTCTTGCATATAACACTGTCTATGTAGGCCTCTAGTCAACACAATTAAATCTAACTATATATGTAATTTCCACCTTTAGATGAATATTATTCCATTTATATACACATATACATACATACATATATATATATATATATATATATATATATATATATATATTCACATATGAACCTAAAACATAAGAAAAATCCTAAACAAACAATACATTGATAGTTTTACAGTCCTGTCCACTCCTTCTCTGGTTAATCGAGGAATGCTATAAACTCGTTTCGCTGCCGTCACCGTGTTTTCGCTGCTGCAGGGAAATTAATTTCTTCACCGGCAAAATGCGCGTGGCTAGAAAGTTACTGGCCAAGAAGATTAGGTAGCGTCATGAGGTGTGCGCTAAAGGCACCAATGAGCGCTTTAACATCGAACTTTTACAAGGGATACTTCTTCATTCTGAACATTAGCGATGTTACTTTTTCATTTACATAAAGGACAGACTTTTGCAATGCAATAACAAATGTCTAAGCAGTTTACATTTCTAAGCAGTAGAAGAGTAAAGTAGTCTAAAAAACCTAAAATACTAACCGTGATTTAGTCCACCGGTATCACTGGCAAAAGTGGAAACAGAGTAAATGGAATGTGAGCAGTAGATATGCAGCGTCTGCAACACGACAGGTAACAACAAGTTATTGGTACAATAAGGGTAACAGTTTACGGTTGCAGCCTGCATTCTGCAATTAAAACTAAATCTGATATCTGATTATACAGAAAATTGTCACCTGCCTTCAAAGTGTTCCAGAACCACAGATTGGATAGGAGCTTTACTGATGTGCAGTTGACAAGTGGGATTGGCAATGTCCATATCAAAAGAAAAAGACAATCCATGTTGGCATGCAATACTCTGCTACCTCCTAAAAAAACGCAAAACTAATAACCTGCGGCAGCGCATAATGTAACACATAGCTAATTGATTTAAGTGCCTTTTACATATAATCAAGTCAAGTCAGCCCGGTCCATTTGCCTGTGCCTGGAGAGGTATAGCGCATTCGTGCGTTTTGCAGAAACAGGCTCCAGAATCGCCGGAGCGGAGTGCTGATAGTGAACAACAGTGACAGTCAGCTCGTGCTAGTCGGTAAAGCAGCACTAGTACCCGAGGGAGGGTGGGTGGGGTGGGGGGGTGTTTGGAGCTAGTGGGGGGCGGTCGAGGGGGGAGGTGGCCAATCAGCAAAGAGCATTAGGCTGAGTGATAAGTCTCCCCAGGCCCACCACGTTAATTCAGTCTGCATACTACTGTATTTGCGTTGATAAATTACATTTAAAGAGGCTGAAAGTCATTTGATTCCACAATGTATTAACGCTTTGAATTATCTAAAAACAAACCCACATTCCAATTGAAAAGCACATATTTTTGCTTTTGTTGTCATCATAAGGTATTATATTATTATTGAAATGTAATAAGGGTGTCTTGCTGGTACATGCTTGTACCTCAACTGTTTAAATGTTTACAGTACTTTTACTATGTCAAAAATCAATAGAGATTTTTTGGGGTTGGAAAATAACTAGTAATTCATTATGATTGCTTATTGAAACTAAGTGAACAATGCTGCTCTCTCTTACTTCATCTTTGTTTGTTTACCCATCATCAGAAGAATCTGGAAGTAGCGGTGGGTGTGGCGGGTGTGGCAGGTGTGGTGGGTGGGAGATTTATGTAAACATGAACATTGTCGAAGTTAATCTTGAACATCATCATTTATTGGCCACCAGTTTTCCTTGAAAATTCCCAAAATGTAATTCACAGCATGATTTGGTAAAATCCTGACCTGTCCCCTTTCCTCACGGCCAGCACAAAGTTTCCCTCCTCCTGAATTGCAATCTCACAGGATTGGCCTGAGATGACCCATCTTCTTTTCATTCCCTCCTCGCTACATTTTTGTCCTCACTGCTGAAGCAACTTTGTAGCAAATACGAAACATATTCCTCTAAACCAGGGGCGCCCAAACTGTTTCCTACAAAGAGCCAAGAATCAAACTTGAGGGCCGTGGGCCGAAAGTTACGTTGCATTTTAACAAACTGTATTATATTATATGGCGTGGCAGGCCAAAACAAAGGTCTCCGCGGGCCAAGTTTTGGCACCTCTGGTCTAAACCCAGGAAAGTCTTACAATCATCTTTCAAATGAGCTCAGTTTATGAGATCTGAAAAGCATATAGTCATGTTTCAATTTGCAAAGTCATTTTGTGTGTAGTTGTTCTCGTTTGATGAAGACATTGGATGTTTTTCAGTGACGTACAGGGTGTCAAAACCCTTCTATAATCTGAAACACAACTATTCCGGAAAGGTGCTTCTTCCTCTCACCCAGTCCCTCCCAGAAAGTTGCTTTTTTCAAATGTCCTCTTTTTTGTTGGGTTCTTTTTTTCCACGGAAGATCATTGGCACCACACAATAGCTTTGCATTAAGACTGATGTCTGTTGAATACATTTTCAAACTGATCTTACATGATAATACTGAACCATACATGTTTGAACCAGTGTAAGATGATAAAAGTGAGAAACAGTGAGAGCTGGAAATTCAAATTACTTTTACATCCTATATGCTGGTGAAATGTGTTCAAATACGGATTGATAACTTTATTTAATAATTGCATATAGACAATAGCAGTTTTATCCGAACCGTGATGGCAAATAATAGAGTTCATTCTGTTATTTGGTGTCTTGCTTATTTATTAAATAATAGTGGCTGTGGGAATGAACTTATTTGTTCTTTTGGAGAAGTTTAGAACCACAACTATAAATATTTTTAAATAGTTATGTTTACTGTAAAACACACTGTTTCTTTATATGGCTACACATTTACTGAAACCCCTTCTAATCATGCTTGACAGATAGTGATCTGTCTGCCTGTGTACTGTATATTGAAACATGAGCAGGAGTTTATCTTTAAAAAGCTTAAAAAACATGTATTCAGTTTCTTTGTTGTTATTCTGGCAGAACATTAATGAGAACCTAGTCGTTAGGTGTGTAAAGCTATCCTTTATGGACCAAACGACCAGATTCAATGAAAGGTTTAGAGAAAATGAATTTGGCTGTCAAAATAAAATAATCAATCAAAAAGTTATTTCTACTAATTAACATTTGTTAAAGTTGGTGTTTTGACAGTTTATGCGGGGTGACCATGAAGGTAGTCTACTCTGCATGTACAAAAAGTACAGTTGCATATATGTAATCTGCTAGACAACCAGTAACTGAAACAGCAAGTTTACTTGTCAAAAGAAAATCACTTTCTACTGAGAAATGTCAGCTAATGTTAGTGTTTATTGAGAAACACATCCATAATTTCCTGAACCTGGGATATACTTGTTAAATTGATTCTAGCTACAGAGGTACATCACTGTTTGTCTCCAATTCCCAATGCCAAAATAGGACTTTTTTTTGCGTTTGATTGTAATTAGTCCGCTAGGCAAAGAACACCAAATCGACACGATCAACATTGGTGTTTCAAAAGTAACTATTGTTTTAGAAAGATTACAATTCAATCATCTAAATAGGTCAACCGTGACCAAAAGTTTTGAGAATGATGAATTTGACAAAGTCTGCTGCCTGTGATTTCATGGTGGCAAATTGCATATACACAAGAATGTCATTAAGAGTGATCAGATGCACTGCAATTAATTGCAAAGTCCCTCTTTACCACGAAAATTTACTTATTCCCCCAAAAAACATTTCCACTGCATTTCAGCCCTGCCACAAAAGGACCAGCTGACACCATGTCAGTGATCCTTTTGTTAAAACAGGTAAGAGTGTTAACGAGGACAAGGCTGGAGATCACTCTGTCATGCTGATTGAGTTAAAATAACAGACTGGAAGCTTTAAAAGTAAGGTGGGGCTTGAGATCATTGTTCTTCCTCTGTTAACCATGCAGTCATCATTGCTTTGCACAAAAATAGGTTAAATTGTTGTGAAGAAGGCTTCAGTGCGCCCAAGAAAGTCCAGCAGGATCAGGGCACCACCAGTGCAGAGCTTGCTCAGGATGGCAGGAGGCAGGTGTGAGTGCATCTGCACATGCAGAGAGGCGAAGACTTTTGGAGGATGACCTGGTGTCAAAGAGGGCAGCAAACAAGCCACTTCTCTCCAGGAAAAAAACAAAACATCCTCCAAGAGCAACTTCTCCCAACCATGCAAGAACAGTTTGGTGACAAACAATAACTTTTCCAGCATGATGGAGCACCTTGGGTGATAACTAAGTGGCTCAAGGAACAAAACATTGACATTATGGGTCCCTGGCCAGGAAACACCCCAGAACTTAATGAAGTCAATCCTCAAGAACAGGTGGAAATACAAAAACCCACAAATTCTGACAAACTCCAAGCATTGATTGTGCAAAAATGGGCTGCCATCAGTCAGATGTGGTCCAGACGTTTATTGACAGCATGCCAGGGCGAATTGAAAAGGTCTTGAAGAAGAAGGGTCAACAATGCAAATATTGACTCTTTGCATGTGCTTAATGTAATTGTCAATAATAGCTTTGACGCTTATGAAATGCTTGCAATTATACTTCAGTATACCATAGTAACATCTGAAAAAAGATTGAAAAACACTGCAGCAGCAAGCTTTGTGTAAACCAGTACTTGTGTCATTCTGAAAACATTTGTCCATGACTGTATTTCTAGCATTTTTTCCAATGGCCATTGTGTTGGCGAGACGTGGTGCACGTTGGCTATGAATGTTAGATCTTGTGGTATTCAATGAATAGACAACTACAGAAAAAAAAGTATTTCCAGATTGTAATGCAAGATTCTAATTTGCTTGTTTTAGATGTTGTTGAGATGTAGTAGTTTTACAACACAAATGTATCATAAAAGCCAGCAGCAGACATTAGTAATTAGTACATGAAACAGGTTGTAGTGAAATTCCCCTTTAACCACATTACTCTATCTTCTTGTGTCTGGTTGCCCAACAATCTGCCCCTTGAACACTTCCTTAAATCCGTTCTCCAGATCATCTCTTGAGACCTTCAATTCCATACCTATCTCCTCTTTAACTCATCCTTGACCACTGGCTGTGTCCCCTCTGACTTCAAGGTAGCCCGAATCACTCCCCCTCAAGAAACCCACTTTTGACCTCTCTGACGTCAAAACGACACAAAGCTATCTGTTCTGTCTTCTTACTGTGAAACACTTGAGTGTGCCGTCTCTGACCTACTCACCTTTTATCTCTCTCAGAACGATCTCCTTAACCTCAACCAGTCAGGCTTCAAGAACGGGCAATAAACCGAGACCTCTCTCCTCTGTCACAAAATGCTCTTTGTACTGGCTGAACTCATTCTCTCTCTCTCTGGTTCTCATCCCAGTATATATATCCATTTCCTTTGACACTGTGAACCATCAGATCCTTCTCCTCACTGTGTGTCTGTGTGTACAGTTTTTGGCAAATGTATTCAACTGCAACCCCTTCTCAAATTTTACAGAATTCTTAAATTGTACATTGAAATATCTTTATCAACAATGCAGCTAAAAACAACTTTGGCTTCACCCAACAATTTCTTTGTCAGCAATGCTACCAGCTTTGTCAGCTACAGTATGCTACCAGCTTTGCTAGCAACATTATGCTACCAGCATTGTCTGCTTCAGTATGCTACCAGCTTTGTCAGCAACAGTATGCTACCAGGTGATAAAAAGGGTGTTTCGCCATTAGCCGAAACCTCTCCGCTAAAACGGCCAATGGCAATGTTATGTAGCCAAAAACCCAAATCTCAAAAAAATGAACTCATTTCATTTAAATGTGGGCCTTTTGTGATAAATAAATATTAATTTAACAAATATTATGTTTGTTAGATGTTGATAAGATGACATCGTGGAAGGAATACGTAGATTTAGTGACGATGAAACAAGACGTACTTACAAACACTAAATAAAAGGCGCTGGACAATGCAGCTATTAAAGAACAAGACAAACACACAAATGTGACTTGTACTTACAGATAAAACACTACATACAACTACATACAACAACAATGAACACACACACAAATCACCAAGTGAAAACAGATGCATGTAATAGGCCAAGTTGTTCAAAGTGCGCTTCAAAATAAAAGTGTCCCCAGAACCCACCACCAAAAGGTACTGTGCCACACCGCTCGTGACAATTATCAGCTGCAGTCTTTTAAAAAGAATACAACATCAATGAAGCATTTGTAATTAAGCAATATAAGTGAATTGGTCAGTGGTTTCAATATTTAGCTAGGCAAAAGCCGTGCTCTAAGCCAAAACAAAAATGCGAGTTTATGATATAATAAAAACAATATCGCCTTAATTAGAGGGAGTCTAAAATGCATGCGATTTTGTTCAATATTACCACAATCAATCAGTAATTGAAAACATGCTGGAAAGTTGACAAACGAGGCAAGGTGGTTCAATTAATATTTTGAGACACTGTGGTTGACATTAGTGCGGTGTCAGGTCAGTCACCCACAGCCTGTACCAATAAGTCCATCTTATTGAACTGTTGTATTACAAGTAGGACAGAGTGCAGGAAAGCAAATGTTACTTTGACTACAATGTAGCTGTTTACCAGATGGTTCTTGTTTACCGACGTTGCTCTTTCTTCTTTCTTAAAAGTCCTGACAATGCAGGGTAGAGTGGCCACAGATGGCCCCAAACTAAACACGGCCACACCACAGCACTGTGTTGACAGTTAAGTTTATATACGGTACGCTTGACCAACTGTCCAAAATGCCCCAAAATTCAAGTAGTATACCGAAGCCTGTCTTCGGTGGAGCCTTTCAGACAACTAAGTTGTTTGTTTCCTGATAGCAATAGAACGGATCCCATTACCAAGACATGTAGCCAGTGTGGTTCTAGTGGGGTGGATGCAATTCCCCAGGAACCGCATCAGGACATGACATCTCATAACAAAAGAACTGATTAGCGAATGTTCATATTGTTAACCATGAACTCTCTTACTTACTTGTCATTTAGATAAGCAAAGCGTATGCTATAATGTGCAACCCTCAGCAGCTTTGTAAGCATTTGCAATGGGAACTGGCAAGGATCATTAGTGAATTCTGTTTTCAATAAAATCATCTACCCAGTAATGAAAAACGTAATGAACTTATAACCAAAAGGTAACATTTGAGACTTTTTAGCACTTTTTATTCTTTTTACCCTATGGGCTTTGTTTGCTTTTGTTGTGTTTGCTCCTTGTATGGCAGTTGCTTTACCATCAGTGTCTCAAGTTCAGATCTTTGTGCCAGCATCCATGTACAGCTCATTGTATCTGCTCCTCATTTACTCTCATTCCCTTGTAATTTCAATGCTGGTAATATCTGAAAGGGATTTTGGGGGAGGATTCCTGCTCTTTTTCCAAAATTGTATTTTTGGGTGTGTTGAGTGGTTGCCACTGTGACAGTCAGTCTGCTTGTCTGTCACTCAGTGCTTGTCCATTGCCGTGAGATCTTCCTCAAAGAAGGAAATAGCTGACAACATACCACCAAAGCCATTAAATTCTTTTGAGTACTCATGGATTACTTTTTATTACTTTACTTGTTATTGACTGGTTATATTTGACAGTGGATATGTTTGTTTTCGTTCAGGATTCAGTCATGGTCATAAAATATGAAAACTTACTGAAGAGCATACATAACCCTAGGTATTACCTCAGCATGTGTCTCAGTTCTTAACACTCCCTAAGTGAACATATTGTGTTGAGGGGTATGTTGTGGGGTCACTCTCACTGCTTATTTTCTGTGAGTACTGTGTAATTGCTTTTCAAGATTGACCTCCGGGCTTAGTCCTTTATCCCCACAAGCATTCCAGTTATCTGTCATCTCATCAGGGCCTAGCTTGGTCTTAATGGCTGCTGAAGAACACTGTCTGATTATGTCTTTTAAAACTCAAGTTCAAATGTTTTTGGCGAGACAAGACACGCTGTTGTCTGTATGTAATGTGGGCAATGTTATGCTCAAATTCTGTTAGTTGCACAGACTCGTGTAGACCACTGACCAATGTGATCATCTATATAGCAGTGTATACCATGTGTGATGTATTTTTTAGAATCATTTGATTTGTTTTCCTGCTATTTGAATTCGCAAAAGAAATTGTTAAAATCACAGCAAAATTAAATAAAACATTTGAAGATACGTGCTATGCAGTATAGATAATGTTTTTCGAAGATTCTGTTGTGGGATTTCCCCTATATTACTATGATCTTGAGGCAATTACAGGCTTTAAATATGTCTTCACCCTTGAACCAGATGCTGATGGAGAAAAACTGTCCACTTCTTTTGAATCTGCACTTGCATTTTTTTCTATCCATCTTTCATGCCCTCAAACAAATGGAAGTGTTAAATGCTTTATGTGTGTTTGACATGTATCACTGAGCAGTTTGTCACATAGTAAAAACATCGGATCTGACTGAACCAAAACATTCAGGGAATGTGACGATTGAGTAAAACACACAGCCAACAGCACTACTGTAAGTTTCACCACAGCCAAGTCATTTTCACAGGCTAACTTCAAATTGGGAATGGAAAACATAAGGAACAAGTTACTGTACTAAATAATATCCAGTCGAATGATTTACTTAAGTTTTTTATATGTGGTCTCCCAAAACCTTGGAGGTACTTTAAGGTAGGTAGATTATGTGATCAGAAAGCAGACCATAAGGCCCTGCTCGAAACCATCTGGGAATCTTTTGTTATAAACACTGGAGGTAGAATCTAGAGAGGGTAGACCAGCGTCAAGCTCCGGTTGTACCTATCTGTTCTACATTGGACTGCTGCTCTTTCTGGGTCTAATTCATCAGGCGTCTACACTGCTTAGACCAAGACCAAGGCTCAGAGTAAGACCACGACTCAGACCCAGACCAAGGCTCAGAGTAAGACCACGACACATACCGAGACCAAGGCTCAGAGTAAGACCACGACACATACCGAGACCAAGGCTCAGAGTAAGACCACGACACATACCGAGACCAAGGCTCAGAGTAAGACCACGACTCAGACCGAGACCAAGGCTCAGAGTAAGACCACAACACATACCGAGACCAAGGCTCAGAGTAAGACCACGAC
>JACXGK010000873.1:14223-81190 GCA_016801125.1 Novumbra hubbsi
ACAACACCAGTCTCATCTCCCTTGGAAGAGGTCACCAGATGGTTCACCCCAGGGCTGGGGGCTGCCCACGAGACGGACACTCAGAAAACACGCGCAGCCTTTTCTATGCAATTAACTGTGTGCGCAGCAAATTCCATGCATTGACTGTGGGGGGAAGGGCTACATAAAACGGGGTCCAATGTGAACGGACTTCAGATCTTCATGTCCGGCGAGACAGATCTCCGGGTGCGCATTCGTAATAAAGGTGTATGATTTGGGAAGACTTGAACGGCGTGGACATTCTCTGATTTGCAACCCGGGGGGAAACTTTAGTTCCTACATTAACAAGCTCATTTGTATGCTTCTTAAAAGAAAGGTCACGGTCAATCCAAATTCCAAGTTATTTGTATGCAAGGACACATTCAATTATAGAACCATTCGAAGTGAGAAGATATGCTTAGATATTCCCATTCTTTTGATGGGAATTTAAATACAGCATGTGTTTGGTTTTGCTTTTAACAACCAAACGCTTGTGTTGTCTGCATAGAGGTGAACGGTACAACTATTTACAGATTGACCAATAGCATATATGTATATAGTAACAAGAACAGGTCTTATGATGGATTCCTGAGAAACACCTCTATGTATTTCAAGACTATTAGACCGGACTCCATAATGCACAATAATCTGCATTCTGTCCCAAAGATAGTTATGAAACCAAGCAGATGCAGTAGGGATAATGCCTATTGATGACAATTCCTTCAACAAGATGCCATGATCAAGGCCTTAGACAAGTAAATCAACAATGCAGCAAGTAATTTTGGCATCCAGAGCATATACAAGAAAATTTACAAATAGTGTAGATGCAGTAACAGTGTTATGCCTTGGTTTAAAACCATGTGGGATTTACACGTAAAATACATTTCTCAGCCAAGAAGGAACGAAACCACACATTTATCCCTACCATGACCTCCTTCATGAAGAGGCAACATATATGCAGATTTCCCAAATTTTTGAATGATTTCTAAAGACAAAATCATATTTAAAATATGGGTTACTGTGCCAGCAATAAGGGACGCGGTACATTTTTGCCGACCAGCATCAAGGACTTCCTGAACACATATTTTCAGAATTAGCCAACACAAATCTGTATCTAGATCACAATAAAATGTAGTTGACTTGGCTACTGAATCAAATATTTTGCTTGAAGCTATAAAATGGTGATTGAAAGCATTAATTAGCAAATTTTTATCAGTGATAGACTAAAGACTGAGACTGAATTAATTTGCTGCAGGAGTGAAAAATAGTCACAAGACTTACGAAATGTAAACATTTTCCAGATCTTGTATGGGTTTCCCAAACATGCGGATCAAGTGTTGATAGGTATCATCAGACAAGTATTTTTTTTATAGTGTTCTTGCCTTGTTGAAAGATGATTGTGTCACCTCATTTATATACCAGCAAATCAGGAAGTTATGGATGACCACCCTGTAGATGGGGATATTCTACCATAAGATCTTGTTTAAAATAATTGATATGGTGGTCAATAATCGTGATACTTTTCCAAGAAAGACGAATTACTCAAGAATTAGTTTTTTTCCTTTACTTTTGTTTGTTTAAGAAAAAGCTGATAAACAATGTTTATATTCATTTTCTTAAATTTTTATTTTATTCATTTATTTTAATAATTGTGTAGAGTGCACTCTACATCTTAATACTATTGTTAGCTAGCTCATATTTGGTGCTCAAATTACATGGATTCCCCCTAACAATCCAAGCATATACTGCATCTGAAACACACCTACAAAAGTTTTGAGAATTACACAAATATGAATCTGCGGCCTCAGGTTTTATGATGGCAATTTGCATGTACTCCAGAATAACATAAATAGTGATCAGATGTATTGCAATTAATTGCAAAGTCCCTCTTTGCCATGAAAATGCACTAAATCCTCCCAAAACACATGTCCACTGCATTCAGCCCTGTCACAATATGGCCAGCTGACATCATGTCAGTGATTCCCTTGTTAACACAGGTAAGTGTGTTGACGAGGACAAGGCTGGGGTCACTGTGCTGATTGAGGTAGAATAACAGATTGGAAGCTTTAAAAAGAGGGTTGGGCTTGACATCATTGTTCTTCCTCTGTTAACCATGGTTACCTGCAAGAAAACTCTTGCAATCATCATTGCATTTCATTGCATTTCTCTAAAAGGGCTTTATACACGGCATAGTGTCAAGAAGAGCAGCAAAGAAGCCACTTCTCTCAAGTGAGTGGGCACACATTTTTACCTAAGAACACAGCCATGAATAAAGAATGGAACCAAAACATCCTCCAAGAGCAACTTCTCCCAACCATCCAAGAACAGTTTGGTGAAGAACAAAACATCCACATTTTGGGTCCATGGCGAGGAATCTCCCCGTACCTTAACCCCATTGAAAACTTGTGGTCAATTCTCAAGAGGCAGTTGGACAAACCAAAACCCACAGATTCTGACAAACTCCAAGCATCGATTTTGCAAGAATGGGCTACCATTAGTCAGGATGTGGCCCAGAAGTTAATTGACAACATGCCAGGGCGAATTGCAGAGGTCTTGAAGAAGAAGAGTCAACACTGCAAATATGAACTATTTGCGTGTACTTAATGTAATTGTCAATAATAGCCTTTGACACTTATGAAATGCTTGTAATTACACTTTAGGATACCATAGTATACTGAAGTATTATCTGACAAAAAGATCCAAAAAACACTGCCACAGCAAACTTTGTGTAAACCAATACATTCTGAAAACTACTGGCCACGGCTGTACTAATGAGTATGGTTCCTTTAGCCTTCCTTATGGAGTCTTATGGGTTGCCAGAGATGTGTCATTTTGCTGCATAACTGTTGCAGCTACCTTCAAGAAGATCACTCTTTAAAAATTATCATTTTTCATTGTGTATCCACATTTGTATTACTATTATTTTTTTTCAGACACTCAACAAATAACACCTAGAATTGTGCAATACCGCACAAGATAGTTGACTGTACTGACATGACACAACAGTCCGGCACTTACTGTCAATGCCAACACCCATGGAAGGCCAGACAGGTTTAGCATAAGTGGACATAGGCTCTTGAAGGTTGGAGAATGAACCATTTTTAAACTGATTGTCACTCAAGTCCCTTGAGTCAATAGTCAATTATATTCATATTCTTTCTTTCATTTTTGGTACACCATGCTATTTTTCTTTCTTTCTCTTTTATCTTGTTTGCCCGCTAAGTCGATATTGCCACCTCACAACAGACACACACCCATACCCGCACACAGTACCCATACTGCCCTTCAGCTCTTTGCTGAACAGTGTGTCATAGCTCAAGAACAGGTTCAAAGCATCTAAAAATAGGGATGGTGGCCACAGGCAAATATTCTGATGTTTTGATCCAAAGCATTTGATACTCACTGTGCTTCTACAGCATCAACAGACCCTTGACAGTCTAGGAAACAAATATTTGATCCCCTGATTTTGAATGTTTGCCCACAAACAAAGAAATTATCAGTCTGTAGTTTTAATGGTAGGTTTATTTGAACAGTGAGAGACAGAATACCAACAAAACAATCCAGACAAACTCATTTCAAATAAGTTATACATTGATTTTCATTTTACACAGTGAAATAAGTATTTGATCCCCTATCAATCAGCATGATTTCAGGTTTGCAGTTGTCTTTTATACAAATAACGAGCTGGGATTAGGAGCACACTCTTAAAGGGATTGCTCCGAAATCTCATTTTGTTACCTGTATAAAAGACACCTGTCCACCAAAACAATCAATCAGATTCAAACCTCTCCACCATGGCCAAGACCGAAGAGCTGTCCAAGGATGTCAGGGACAAGATTGTAAACCTACACAAGGCTGGAATGGGCTAGAAGACCATCGCCAAGCAGCTTGGTGAGAAGTTTACAACAGTTGATGCGATTATTCACAATGGCAGAAACACAAAATAACTGTCAATCTCCCTCGGTCTGGGGCTGCATGCAGTTTCAATGATCATGAGAACGGTGAGAAATCAGCCGAGAACTACACTGGAGGATCTTGTCAATGATCTAAAGGCAGATGGGACCATAGTCACCAAGAAAGCAATTGATAACACAGTATGCCATTAAGGACTGAAATCCTACAGCGCCCGCAAGGTGTGCTTGCTCAGGAAAGCACATGTACAGGCCCGTCTGAAGTTTGCCAATGAACATCTGAATGATTCAGAGGAGAACTTGATGAAAGTGTTGTGGTCAGATGAGACCAAAATCGAGCTCTTTGGCATCAACTCAACTCGCCATGTTTGGATGAGGAATAATGCTGCCTATGACCCCAAGAACACCATCCCCATCGTCAAACATGGAAGTGGAAACATTATGCTTTTGGGGTGTTTTTCTGCTAAGGGGACAGGACAACTTCACCAAATCAAAGGGACGATGGATGGGGCCATGTACAATCAAATCTTGGGTGAAAACCTCCTTCCCTCAGCCAGTGCATTGAAAATGGGTCATGGATGGGTATTCCAGCATAACAATGACCCAAAACACACGGCCAAGACAACAAAGAAGTCGCTCAAGAAGAAGCACATTAAGGTCCTGGAGTGACCTAGCAAGTATCCAGACCTTAATCCCATAGAACATCTGTGGAGGGAGCTGAAGGTTTGAGTTGCCAAACGTCAGCATCGAAACCTTAATGAATTGGAAGATCTGCAAAGAGGAGTGGGACAAAATCCTTCCTGAGATGTGTGCAAACTTGGTGGCAAACTATTAGAAAAGTCTGATCTCTTTGATTGCCAACAATGGTTTTAGTATTAAGTCATGTTTTGTAAAGTGGTCAAATACTAATTTCACTGAGTAAAATGCAAATCAATGTATAACTTATTTAAAATGTGTCAGGGTTCCACCCTACCTGACTGTTGCTGGCCCGTTTGCGACCTCTGGTGGCCTGTGAGCAATGTGCTCCTCCCTGTCACAAATCACACTGTCACTAAGCACCTGGCCACCTACGCACACCTGTCCCTCATCACATTGATCACCGGCCTTACTTAGTCACCCGTTTCCCTTGGCTCAGTGTCAGTTCAAACTAAGTACCACGCTAGTCATTCACTGCTACGTATTTGGTTCTTTTGACTCCTGCGTTTCCACGCAGCACTCGGCTTTCAAGCCTTAGCCTACTTATAACGACGTAACCAGTCCCAGCACTGTACCGCTCCGGTATTGTGCACATTCCACTCCTTCAAACAAACAACGTCCGTTAGAGCTTGTGCCCTATGAGCTTCTCTACACGGACACTCGTCATCGCTTTTGCCACAGTCGTGCAATTGGATCCAACCATCGCTATCACGCGCAATCCTTACAGATTGAACTGACCATTATGGATCCAGCCGGCCTCACCCCTATCCACCACGCCCTGAACCTCCAGGGCGCTGCCATCCACAGGCATGACGAGCACCTACAGGCCCTGTCGGAGTCCATGGCGGAATTGGTGGCCACTCTGAGGAGCGAACGACGCCAATCAGAGCGGGCGGACACCTCAGTGGTTACCAACACTGATGGCGCGGTACACTCACAACCACCGTTGGTACCGCCGTCCTGCCGGGAACCCCACGTTGCTCCCCTCGAGCGTTTTGCCGGAGAACCGGGTAGAGTCCGGCCCTTCCTTCTACAATCTTCCCTTCTTTTTGAGCAATAGCCCCTAGAGAGCGTTGGCTTGGGCTTCAGCCATCTGGCTCAACGACAGCCCGTTGTGTTCGTCCTACACCGCGTTCACTGGGGAGCTCAAAAAGGTATTCGACTTACCCGATGGAGAGAGGAACGCCGGACGCCGACTCCTTGGCTTGCGTCAGGGACACGACAGCGTCGCGGATTACTCAGTGGACTTCCGTATCCTCGCCGCCGAGAGCGGGTGGAACGAGGCGGCTTTACAGGGCGCCTTCTTAAACGGTCTCACCGACCGGCTCAAGGATGAGCTGGCCTCTCGTGAGAAACCAAACTCCCTGGATCAGCTGGTCGACCTCGCTCAAAGGATTGACACCCGCCTCCGTGAGCGGCACCGGGACAGACCACAGGCAGCTCGTTCCCGCCGTTCGCCGTCACCATCCAGGGCCGGGCATCCAACACTGGGTCGGAAAGAAGAGCACCAACGTCGCACGTACACCGAAC
The DNA here is from genome assembly GCA_016801125.1 of Novumbra hubbsi. NCBI lineage: Eukaryota > Metazoa > Chordata > Actinopteri > Esociformes > Umbridae > Novumbra > Novumbra hubbsi. The sequence goes on from JACXGK010000873.1 coordinate 20,379, forward strand.
ACGAACCGATGCAGCTCGGACGCGCACGCCTATCTAGGGCAGAAAGTGCGCGTCGCTTGACACACCGTACAGTCCTGCCCGTCCCTTCAGGGAAACGCCCAAGCCGGTCCGTAGACGAGGAGTTGTGGACTGGTCGAGCGAACGTCTTCTCTGCGACGGAAGGACTCAACGTGACATTGCATTGGCGCAACGACACTATCCCCATACGTGCACTGATCGACTCCGGAGCAGACGAGTGCTTCATCGATAAAGCGCTCGTAACCAAGTTGGACCTACCCTGTCTCCCAGTCACTCCCCCGATGACGGTGAGAGGGCTGAGTGGACAACGGATCGCCTCCATCGACCAGCAAACCACCCCTCTTCTCCTGGTGATGGCGGGGAACCACCGGGAGATGTTGTCGTTGTTTCTCATCGACAGTCCGATGTCGCCTCTCATACTGGGCAAGCCTTGGCTACACCTACATAATCCCCACATTAATTGGACGACTGGGGCCATCAACACCTGGGGTGCCTCATGTTTCCAGCACTGCCTCGGTTCAGCGGACACCCCGGAGCCCGGCAGTGAGGTCTCCGTTCCCCACACTGACTTATCCACGGTGCCCGAGGCATACCACAACCTCGCCGGGGTTTTCAGTAAACATGAAGCCCTGTCACTCCCACCTCACCGGCCATACGACCTAGCAATCAAGCTACGGCCAGGTGCGGCGCTACCAAGTGGAAGGCTATACAATCTCTCCCGACCTGAGACCGAAAAGATGGAAAAGTACATCCGTACGTCGTTGTCTTCCGGGATTATCCGACCTTCCTCCTCCCCGGTAGGAGTGGGTTTCTTTTTTGTGGGGAAGAAGGATGGTACGCTGCGCCCGTGCATAGACTACCGTGCCCTCAATGCCAACGCCACGCGTAACAAATATCCTCTGCCGCTGCTCAGCTCCGCATTCACACCCATCCAGGGCGCATGCGTGTTCACGAAACTGGACCTACGGAACGCCTATCACTTGGTGCGCGTCCGTGAGGGGGATGAATGGAAAACTGCCTTCAACACTCCCTTGGGGCATTTCGAGTACCTAGTGGTACCGTTTGGCCTTTCCAACGCCCCTGTGGTGTTTCAAGCATTGGTAAACGACGTACTCTGGGATATGATAAACAGATTTGTCGTTGTCATACTGATTTTTTCACACACCCTCCCAGAGCACATCCTCCACGTCCGCCAAGTGCTGGAACGTCTACACCGAAACAGACTATACGTGAAACTCGAGAAGAGCAAGTTTCACGTCTCCACTGTACAGTTCCTGGGTCACATTCTCTCCCCTGGTCGCGTGGAGATGGACCCTGCCAAGGTCGCTGGGGTAACTGAGTGGCCGCCGCCCACGGATCGGAACCAACTCCAACGATTTCTCGGGTTTGCCAATTTCTATAGGCGATTCATTCGGAACTACAGTCAGGTCGCCGCACCACTCACCTCCCTGACGTCTGTGAACGTTCCTTTCCGATGGACCGCAGGGGCTGAGACTGCCTTCACGGAACTAAAGCGTCGTTTCTACTCCTCCCCTTATCCTTATCCAACCGGATCCGTCTCTGCAATTCATCGTGGAGGTGGACGCTTCGGATACCGACCGTCGGTCCGAGCGCTGTTCCGTTGCGGCTCCCTCCTTCTATGCGGATTCACCCTGTGTTCCATGTGTCCCAATTAAAACCGCTCTCCTCCAGCCCTCTCTGCCCCGCAGCTCCTGCTTCGCCGCCTCCAAGGATGATAGACGACCACCCGGCCTACACTGTTCGTCGGCTCCTGGACGTGCGGCGACGAGGCCGGTGTCTCCAATACCTGGTGGATTGGGAGGGTTACGGCCGTTGAGGGGGGGTCCTGTCAGGGTTCCACCCTACCTGACTGTTGCTGGCCCGTTTGCGACCTCTGAGCGATGTGCTCCTCCCTGTCACAAATCACACCGTCACCAAGCACCTGGCCAACTGCGCACACCTGTCCCTCATCACACTGATCACCGGCCTTACTTAGTCACCCGTTTCCCTTGGCTCAGTGTCAGTTCAAACTAAGTACCACGCTAGTCATTCACTGCTACGTATTTGGTTCTTTTGACTCCTGCGTTTCCACGCAGCACTCGGCTTTCAAGCCTTAGCCTACTTATAACGACATAACCAGTCCCAGCACTGTACCGCTCCGGTATTGTGCACATTCCACTCCTTCAAACAAACAAGGTGCGTTAGAGCTTGTGCCCTACGAGCTTCTCTACACGGACACTCTTCATCGCTTTTGCCACAGTCGTGCAATTGGATCCAACCATCGCTATCACGCGCAATCCTTACAAAATGTGTTGTCTCTCTCTGTATGATATTATATAATATTAATATAATATTAAGACTGTGGTTTGTTCATGTGGACTTAAATGCAAATGAATTACTCCAAAATCATACAATGTGATTTTCTGGATTTTTTCCTACATGCTTTGTAAGTAGGAAAACCTGCAAAATCGACAGTGCATCAAATACTTGTTCTCCCCACTGTATTTACCTCGGTCAGAAGTATATATTTATAATGAGACAATAACTGGTCACATGGCATCCATCTGAACACCGTGGTTTGGCAGTGGCACTATTTACTATGTTCCCTACACTGCAGGGTCACATCTATACGGCATTCCGGGAGTGCAATTTAAAAAATGATGTGCAGTATGCCCTCTCAATTTGTCTGTCCTTCTGCCATCCATTGCTAGTTGTCCCAATCTAAATGATTGGTAGCGTACAGCAATACACATGTGGTGTAATGATTTAGGATGTATGTTAAATTCAACTTAGGGAGGGGTTGGTTGTAGCGTAGGAGGACTAACAAATACAGTACACTCCACAAGTAGTGGTAGCATACCGTAGGTGTCCATATGTCTTCTATTAACAGTTATGAAACTACAGGAGCCATTTTTTAATAAATGTCATTCATATAATCATGAAATGTTATTACTTTCAAATATGTAACATGTAAAAACACAAACATTTGCAAAAATGCAGCTCGATTTTCATACAACTGTAACCATATTTGGTGGATAAGAGAAAAAAATGAAAGTAAAAAAATGCAATTGTTAAGGCCAGTAGTTTTAAAGCATTTTTTTAATAAACAACCTAAAATATAGGGTGAAGTGACGGCATGTGCTGTTCAGTTGTAGGCTTTGATATAGTCAATTTTGGCTCTATTTACTGTTGTTCAGTATTGGGTTCCAATCTCTGAATTATGGAGTCTGAAGATGAATTCACTGCAGAGTTGTGTCTGTCTTTCATGAAGACGGGTTAGAGACAGGGTGTAAATTACTTCAGTATAAATGGAGTATAGGACAATATGGCATGTTCTTCTCTGAATACACTCCAGGTAATCAGACTGTGTCTGGGTCTTTCAGATGCACCTGGCAGGATACATCTTTTCCACAGTACTGCATACCCAGTGTAAACGCATACTATCAATTATATAACTTTTAAGGCACTTTGTTGCAACCTGGTCACCTTGCTAAACCTGCCTGTCTTTCTATAGCATTGCCATTGAAATATTCAAACTATTACACACTGAGCTCCTGCCAAATTAATCTGGTGAAGGTGTGGGATAGGTGGGTTTCTGGTGAATATTACCTTACACTTGGCAGTGTTCAGTTACATTTTGCTTGCATGAACCTACATGCCATAATTGTTCAGTGCTGTTGTGGGCTGGTGTATCGATTTATTATATTAATAATAATTGTTATTATTAAAGGCCTTACAGATGTCAGTTGTGATGAGGGTGTTTATGTGGAATTTCTGATTCGTTGTAGTCCAGGAGGCGTGTGTGTCACGCTCCCAGACTAGTCAGTTTCTTGCTTTCTGTTTTTTCAATTTTGTTTTCCTTCCCCTGGTGTCACTCTGGACTTTGGCATGCCACTTCCCATAATACCACCCATATACCCATTGCGCACACCTGCCAACTATCCTATTATCAGCACCACTCCATTTATACCTAGTCTTCACTGCACTGGCTTGTCAGTTCAACACCATTCTTGGTTGTGATTAGGCTCACTATAACCAAGGTATGTGTGTTTTTGTTTCTGCTCGTGGCAGTGTAGGTAATTTGTCTTTCTGCTCAACTTACAAACTGACTGGAATTTATGTTTGGTGGAATGTCTTATTCCATCCAGCTGGCAGCGACTCTTTTGCATTGTACCCCTGAACTGAGGAATTATGAAGCCCACTATCAAATAATTACATTCTCATATAGATTAGTCATAACATGACTATAAACTACAAGTCCTTGTCTAAATACAGGACCATTTATCCTCATCATAACCCCAGATGCAAAAATCAATACTCAGTCGGAAAGTGCAATCCTTTCAAAAGGAATTTGAAGACTTCTGTGTCTGGCTCCAAAAAGGCATCCTCTTCCCTTCACAGTGCCCATGAGGTTCTTGTCCGTAGAGTGGATTACAGGGTGCCGATTGGGATGTGGCATCATTGGACGGCTAGGCTGCATAATGGAGGGAATAGAGGAATGGAAATCTGTCTCCTGCTTCCTCGTACCTAAATGAGCTGTAACATTGAGTGATGGAGTCCGGTGTGTCCTCGTCACTAGCCTCGGGGAAAGGTCACTTGACGCTTTCCTCACAGGCAACTGAGGGAGCAGGAGAAAGTGGTTGACAGGGAAGTGAGCGGGAGCAAACATCAGAGACGGTGAATGTGATGTAGAGAGAAGGGGGTGTAGGGATGGAGGCAGAGGGGAAGTGGAGGAAACCAGTTGACCTCACACACACACACACCAGGGGATAAATGGTTTTACCAAACCCATCTCTGAAGTTTATTCTGGGTACAAATACATTGCTCTTATTAGAGTTGTTATAGATGGCCTTCTAAACAAACCCTGATCTTTATAATAAAATATGTCATTTTACAATACTGTTTAAACAGTGACATATCTAGAATCAGCATACTCTCCCACATCCTAACCATATGACATTGTTAAAGGAAATACACATCTGACCTCAAATCCAGTAAACCACAGCATTGTCATTATTTTTCCTAAATATACTTACAACTGGGACATACAGGCAATACTCACATAGTAATCAGCCTTCAAGTTTATTATCAGCATTTTTTTTTTTTCTTTAGAATATCTAGTAGAATGGAACATGAGAAGGTTTACCTCATAATGTCATTATTTCCCACAAATTTTGTATAGAGACATGCAGGACTATATAATAGCAATTTATGATCTGAAAGAGAAAAAGAGACAGATGGAAAGGAAGAAGGTAGGACAGAGACCAAAAAACAAACCGTTGAGAGAATGAAACTGAAAAGGATACCAGGGGCCTGGCATGTGGCACTGCAAATTGGCTCAGCACCGTTTGTAGTAAGGTTGTTGTTCTCAGACAAGGTTTGCCATGGCTTGTCGCTCTTTAATGACTTTAGTACTTGTTATAGGTAGTGTACCTGAAAGCTCATTTTAGTTGTTGATGTTCTTCCTTGAAGTACACTATATGGACAAAGGTATTCAAGGCAGATCAGGTAGTTACAGAGCGGTGTTGCCGAATGCTGAGGCACATAGTGCATAAAAGTTGTCAACTGCTGACTGAAGAACTGCAGAGTTCCAAACCTTTTCTGGCATTTACATCAGCACTAAAACTGTGCGCATAAAGCTTCTTGGCATGCGTTTCCATGGTCGCGCAGCTGTTGGCAAGCTTGTGCAATGTTAGTGCCTTAATTTACCAAGACATTTTTGAATGACTCCAACTTTGTGGGAACTGTTTGGGGAAGGCTATTTTCTGTTCCAGCATGATTGTGCCCCAGTGCCCAAAGAAAGGTCCATAAAGGCATAGTTGGATGAGTTTGGTGTGGAAGAACTTGTCTGGCCCGCACAGAGCCATGATCTCAACCCTATCGAACACCTTTGGGATGAACATGAATGGTGATTGCGAGCCAGGCCCTCTTGTCCAACATCAGTGTCTGACCTCACCAATGCTTTTCTGGAAGAATGGGCAAAGATTCCAACAGACACACTCCAAAATATTGTTGAAAGCTTTCACAGAGGAGTGGAAGCTGTTAGATCTGCAGAGGGGACCAAGTCAATATTAATGCCTATGGATTTCTGAATTGGATGTCATACAAGCTCCTGTAGGTGTAACATGTAGTTGTCCCAATACCCAATCAAGCTTCCTGGGGGGTGGCTGTAATAAGGCAAAGCCTTAAGCTTAAATTAGACTGGTGAAATTGGGAGGGGAAAAAACTGGTATAAATGGGATGGAAAAAACATAAACCGAACAGAACAAAAAGAAAGTAATATTCAGACAGCAGTAAGTTTAAAGCAAAACTTGCACACACACCCTGTCTGCAAGTGGTACCTATAAAACAACAGTTATTTTTGTGTTACAAAGTAGTTTGTTTGCACTTAACTGTTAACACAACTACAGCGCTCAGTCTCCACTGGCTGTAGTTATTTTTGTGCATAAAGTATTTTAATTACATCACAACATTTGATCAGATGCATAACAAGTCAGTGTTATAGTATGTATGGGGCGATAATTACAGTGCAGATCCAATAACTAGAATGGACAGTTTGCTGATAGCCTGAACATTTACAGAACATTTAAGCCAGTGACCTCCTGTCAGGCATCCTTTTTACTAGGGTTTTTCACAGGGCCCATTAGAGGTGGAGGCTACAACCTAAAATGAATCATATTCCATGCCCACACATTTAACATGAATATGTCCATATTATTAAGGAAATAAAGTGTGAAAGACAGAGGAGTAGGAATTGAACTGATGCTGCAGAGGTATTTGTGTACCAGAGGCATAAACGTACACCACCCTTAAGCCAAACAGTACAGTGGTAATTAGGGCCGGCCCTAGGCATAAGCAACATAAGCGACCCAGACTGCTAGCAAGCACTGAACCAGTGGGGTAAAGGGTCCCCCAAATACAATTTAGCTTAGGGCCCCCAAAAAGCTAAGGCCGGCACTGGTAGTAATTCTGAGTACATTTCTATTGAGAAAAATCACATCACATCACTCACAACAGCTTTACTAAGCCTGAAACACTCACTATCTCACTTCCAGTATTACAGAAAAAGAAAAAAACATCTGTTAAATTATATAGTTTCACATAACACTTGCACATACCTCACACATACATTTTGCAGTGTGTGTAGTTCTTTGTGTTTATAAGGCCTCTGGCCCTCTCCCAGTGTTGTGTTGATAATTGAAGGTGAAAAGCGAGGATTCGCTCTCTACAAGTCTTTAAGGATCTTTATCTTAAAGTGCTATATCAGTGAAATATCACAGAAATGTGCTGAGTTTGAGGTACAGATTACAGGTGCATCTAAAACAAATATATTGTGGAAAAGTTTTTACGTAATTCAAATCAAAAAGTGATACCTTCATATACTCTACATTCATTACACATGTGGTGAAACATTGGAAGCCTTTTTTATTTCCAGTATTTCAAAATATTATAATAAAACATTACAGAAGTATCAACCTGAGAAGAACTCTAATCAGCTAACTAACAAACTCTTTCAAAATCTCAGTCTGGTTCAGTACACACAACCACAATCATAGGGAAGACTGCTGACTTGACAGTTTTCCAGAAGACACTCATTGATACCTTCCATGAGGAGGGTATGACACAGAAGGCCATTTAGCAGTGTGCTGTTTCAAAGCATATTCATGGAAAGTTGACTGGAAGGGGAAAGTGTGGTAGGAAAAGGTGCACAAGCAAAAGGGATGACCACAGCCATGAGAGGATTGTCAAACAAAGCTGATTCAAGAGTGGACTGAGGCTAGAGTGTTTGTAGTCAGAGTCATCAAGAGCCACCATGCACAGACGTCAGTACAGTTTGCAGTTCATTTGGAAATCAAGGTCCGAGAGTCTGGAGGCACAGAATCCAAGATTTGGGGTGCCTTGCCATTTGCTGGTGTTGGTCCATTGTGTTTTAAGTCCAGAGTCAATGCAGCCATCTACCAAGAGATTCTAGAGCACCTAATGCTTCCATATGCTGACAAGCTTTATGGAAATGCTGATTTCCTTTTCCAGCAGGACTTGGCACCAGCCCACAGTGCCAAAACGACTGTTAATTGGTTTGCTGCCCATGGTATTGGTATGATTGGCCAGCCAAGCTGCCTGACCTGAACCCCATAGAGAATCTATGGGGTATTGTCAAGAGAACAATTAGATACACCAGACCCAACAACATAGACGAGCTGAAGGTCACTCTTAATGCTCTTAAAGCAACCTGGGCTTCCATAACCCCTTAGCAGGCTGAAGTGACGCATGCTTTCATGCCGCGCTGCATTGATGCAATAATTTGTGCAAAAGGAGCCCTGACCAAGTGCCAAGTGCATAAATGTACATATTTAATATTTTTAAAACTTTGCAGGTGTTTTAAGTTAATTAGCTGATTAGAGCTCTTCTCAGGTCAACAATTCTATATTATACATTTTTTATTAAAATATTTTGAGGTACTGGATTTTTTTATTTCCATGCGCTGTACGCCGTACTCATCAAGATTTAAATGTTTCACATTGTGTAATGTATCTAGAATTTATTAGGGTGTCACTTTTTTTATTTGAATTGGAAAAAACCTAGTAATCACACAGTAATCACATCTTTTGAGAAGCACCTTATGGATGAGGTTGGCTAGGACAATTGGTACGGTAATCAAATCTTTTGAGAAGCACCTTTATGGACGAGGTTGGCTAGGACAATTGGTACGGTCCAAGCCCATAATATTGGTGTCCAAACGTGTTAGTTAATGTTTGTCGATTTGTCCATGTGTGTGTGTTTGCCTCTGTGTGCTAGCACTTAATGTGATTTTATATGTTTTATACATCGTTTTATACGTTTAGGATGTATTTAGTGGGTGTTTCCCGTGTTTGTGAGCGTGTGTAAATGTGTGCTGGTGACTGTTTGCAGGGGTCATGTTTGACATATCAGCATGTGTGTTTGTGTGTGTGTGTCAACTCTTCAGATAGAATGAAGAGAAGCAAAGATTGAGAGCAGAGCCTGCACCATACATAATGGATTAAGGATCTTACACTTCAAGAATCAAAGAGACGTTTCTTGGTGTGTGTGTCTCAATGTCTCATCCACAAACACTCTTAAAGCAGAGCTTAGTCTTGCTGGCATAAGCACTACATGATTCCTAAAACAACTTTTGTGGAGTAAAATAAAAAAATATTTAACAAAATAAATATTATAATAAATAAGACCTGTGTGACATAATTTGAGACACACCAACAGTAAAGGGTCATGACATTTTTGGAAATATATACTCTGATCTTCTGTGTTTGCCCTAGACATCGATGAGTGTGCGGAAGGCCTGATCCTGTGCCACAATCACTCCCGCTGTGTCAACCTGCCTGGTTGGTACCACTGTGAGTGCAGAAGCGGTTTCCATGACAATGGCTCCTACCTGATCGACGGGAACTCATGCGTCGGTTAGTACTCAGTCATTATAGGCCACATCTATTGGTCCTCTCCATTTCTACTACTGGCATAGTTATTTTGTGGTAAATGCACAGTGATTACAATTTAATTGCATAGAACTCCTAGGGAAGTATGACCATAGTCAAAATAATTTTGTATCTCTGGAGACATTTGGAAATACATTCAATACAGATGATGATGTACCAGCTTTGCCCGATGTGTTGGAATGGTTTCTATTTGTCAGAATTGCTCCAGGTTTTTCAGATGACATTTGTGGAACGCAAATTTCAAACAGTGCCACAGATTCTCAATGAAATTGATATACTGTAAAGACTGTGGCTGAGCAAAAGTCGTACATTCTTCTTTTGTAAAGTTCTCTCCTTATGAGAAGCTCCACGCTGCATAATGCCTCTGCCATTGCCATACTACACTGTATAGCACTTTGAGTTTTGGTTGTAAAAGCTCTGTCCGATCTGACAAAAAAACCAGTTCCCACATTGCAGCTGGGTAAGTCTCATGCTATCAGTTGGTACTTTTTGAGTAGCCTTTTTTTTGCCAGTTTATGTAGAGCTCTCAATATTATTAATTGGTGCAACACTCCAAGTATCATAACTGTCCTTGTTTGATTGCAGTTTTGAGGGATAGACGTTTCTTTACAGTGTGGTTCTCACAGGGATATGCATAATCTATGCATTTGTATTAATTTACTTCTTCAGAATGCTTATTGGTCTTAACTGTCTTTCAGATTCCCAGCATGATTTCACATTCACAGCCTGATTAATGATGCATCAACAGTGTGTTTGTTATCCAGAAAATGTGTCAGCAACTTAAATGTTACACTGGCAAAGGCCCTAAGGAAAAGTTATTGTGTCTTCTTTAGGGCAATTTGTTTCATTCTGTAATTCAGTAAAATATGAGAATTGGTGAGGGGTTTGAATACTTTTGCAAGGCACTGTAGTTGGGTGTGTATATGTGTGTGTTTGTCTCTAAACAAATGCATGTGTACGTCTATGGGGCTAGAACATGGTACCTCAGGCTTAATCAGTGCTATGGGGCACACTACCATGGCACAGCCCAGCCTGCTCCCGCATAATGAGGCTATTTGTCTGATACACAGTTCAGCTTTAAACAGCCATTACATGTAAGAGTAGCATGCCCTCTCCATCTGTTAACCATAGTTGAAGAGAGAGGGAGAGTGATAGAGAGAAATAGACCGCAACAGAGAGAGAGGGTGAAGATTTAGTAAAAAAGACTGTAGTCTGTGTAGTAAGATAAAGGAATGTGATATAAAGATGGGGAGAGGAAGAGATAGAATGTAAGAGAGAAGGGTAGGAGGTAGAAAGACAGAAAGAAGGGGGAGAGAGGTTGAGGGAGAACACATCAAATGCATTTGGCTCATGTGATGTGACAAACCACAGTCATGATGATTACAAAGTAATAGAGAGCATTATAAAATACCTAAACATCGGATTAAATATTCATCATGCTCATTGCTGTATTGCTCATGGAGTAGGTCTTGGTGGGAAAGAATAAGAATAAAAGGCAGCAAAAGATAGATCATAGTAGAGCAAGAAAGGGAGAGATATAGAGATCTAACAAGAGAAACAGCTTGACATCTGTTTTGGAGCTTTTTTCTGATGTCGCATAATGCAGCCTATTACTGTGTAATCTCAATGAATTTATGAAAGAATGCATGAATGAACAAAAATGAATAGCTGAATGAACAAATAAAATAATGATTTAATAAAATAAGGGAATTAGATTTTTCACAGCAATCAATAAAATATATACCAATCAGCCATAACATTATGACCACTTGCCCAATATTGTGTAGGTTCCCCTTTTGCAGCCAAAACAGCCATGACCAGTTTTTCTGTGGTATCTGGCACCAAGACATTAGCAGCTGATCATTAATGTCCCATAAGTTGTGGGGTGGGGCCTCCATGGATCAGAAATGTTTGTCCAGCACATCCCACAGATGCTTAATTGTATTGCGATCTGGGGAATTTGGAGGCTAATTTAACACCTTGAACTTCTGTTCCTCAAACCATTCCTAAACCATTTTTGCTTTGTGGCATTTCACAATAGCCCACTGAAAGAGGCCAATGCTATCAAGGAATATTGTTTTCATGAAAAGGTTAACATGGTCTGCAGTAATGCTTAGGTAGGTGGTACGTGTTAAAGTAACATCCACACGAATGGCAGGACCCAATGTTTCCTAGCAGAAAATTGCCCAAAGCATCACACTGCCTCTGTCGGCTTGCCTTCTTCTTTCAACAATTTGAGCTACATTAGCTTGTCTGTTGGAGCCAAACTCTTTGCTTCGGGTAAATGCATGACCAATGCCATTTTTTTTGTTTCTTAGTATATCCTATATGATTTCTGGATTGCAAAAATAACTGTTGGACCCAGAAACTATAAGTTGGGCCAGAATTCAGGGTCAGTCTATATAGTGGTTGTTCAATCTTATAGCCGCGAGTTTCACACATTCAACTTGATGGGTTTTAAATCCTGTCATGGCTTTGGGTAGGTGCAGGAACCAAACGCAAGCATATGCGATGTATAGAGGTATTTAATGAAAAAGGAAAACGATACTGTACTTACGACTAGAAAATAAACAGCAACATGAAATCCAAAGAAAACCCTAATGTGTCAAATATACTACAAACAATACAATATCAACTACAAAGAACCACACCAACGGGCGAAACAAGGAGACATATATACACAAACCAATAAACAAACTAGGAACAGATGTGTGTATATAGAGTCTGGGGTGTGTGTACACAACAACGGTGCGCTGGCTAAAATGTCACAACGCCATGCCAACGGTTATTCTTAAAACTAATTGTCTAGTCTATCAAATGTGCATTTGATTATTTGTGTACTTTTGCTATTTTTTTTTTTCAATCAATTGCTTGTAATAGCAATGTTTACACACTCTTCCTAATGATGTGTATGATTAGTCAAGTTACTGATTTACACATTGCTAAGCAAGATTAGCGTAATTATTGCCGACCCTATTTCATACTTCCTTAATTTACTCCACCCCTTTAAAAACAAAGTATTGGATTAAATAGGGAATAAGCAGTCATTAGGGAAACAGCCCCAGTACCGGGTGTTTTCTCTGAAGCCTGTTTAAGCAAATTGCCTATTTGCATCTTTAGATAATAATGCTTGAGAGTCTGTAGAATAAATAGGATATATTGACATGGGTGTAGTTAGAATCTCCAAACACATTTGAGTAACCACTCCATTCTGGATATACTTTAAATTAAAGCTGGTATTTTTTGTTTTTGTTGCATGCATTTAAGTAAAATGTTCCTGATGCAAATTCAGCAATCATGCTAAGGTACATTTCAAGCATCTTGTGACTTTGATTACCATACTAACTGGGAATAAGTAGAATCGGGTGCTAGGTCAGCTAAGAGGTAGATCAAGAATGCTAAGCGAGAGGCGAATTTATTCCAGTTCTGCGGAATATGCATGTTTGTGTGTCGGTGTGTGTGTGCCTGCCTACAGACATGAAAGTTTGAAACCAAGAGACCTTAACAACACATTTTATTGGCTACCATTAACTGAGATCGTTGTCACATAAAAAAAAAAATATTGTTCTGTAAAGAGCAACTAAAATTCTGCTTTTTCAAAGTAAACAAAATTCCAAGTAAATGTATAACAAAAAGGTATTACTTACTAACATGGTGGGATGTGGTTGCTTGTTTACTTTACTAGAACGCACTGAGTGTAAGTCAGGGTGTCTGGTAATTCAAGGTCATCCCACCAATCCCTGGGTCAGTACTATTTACAATTTACATTTGGTTAATTAGCAGACACTTCACAGCAAATTGCTTTCAGACTTGTGGTATTAATGTAGAGCTGCACAATTATAATCATACTAGAAAAGTGGCTATAGGTCTTATTACCAGGTTTACCAACAAGGTTTCATGCTGTAGGCCCATTGTGCCACCATCGGGACATTGCGCGATAACTCAAGAACTTGCCTCACTTTCCTCCTCACACACCACAACTGCACATGTTTCCTTGCAGGTACCATGGTTAACAGAGGAAGAACAATGCTTTCAAGCCCGACCATCCTTTTAAAGCTTCCAGTCTGTTATTCTAACTCAATCAGCATGACAAAGTGATCTCCAGCTTTGTCCTCGTCAACTCTCTTACCTGTGTTAACGAGAGGATCACTGACATGATGACAGCTGGTCCATTTGTAGCACGGCTGAAATGTAGTGGAAATGCTTTTTTACATTTTCATGGCAATGAAGGGCTTCATCTGGTCACTATTCATGACATTCTGGAGTATATGCAAATTGCCATAAAAAAAACTGAGGCAGCAGACTTTGGGAACATTTATATTTGAGTTATTCTCCACGGCTTTTGGCCACGGCTATTTTAAGATAATTACTATTTTTATTTCAAAATTTTTTTTGTTGTTGCAACAAACAATTAATTAAATTGTGCTTTTCTATAATAGAATACAGAATTATTTGACATTATACATTTAAAACTATAGAATAAGCTTTATCCAATGCCACTTTCAAGAAAGCCTGAATTGCTGAAATAGATTTTTTGACATACATTAGTCTAATTACAACAAAGGCCGAACTGTAGAAAAAAGTGGAATCCCAATCAATTATTACCTTTTATATTTTATTCAGCAAATATTCAAGTATATTGCATTTTAAAGCCTGTAATGAAGTGTCCTTTATTATAGACCACATGGAGTTTTTAATACATCAGATGTTATATCAATATTCCCTTACTCAAGTCTAATAATTCAACATTTGCCCATATGAAGCTGGAACTAGTAGTACTATGACATTATCTTAAAGGATCCCAATGGTACAGGCAAGGATTTGCAGTGTGTTGTTATTTCGGTCAGTTTGTACTCAACTGCTGCTAGATACGGCAGTGCTCTGTTGAATGTGTTGAATGTTGCAAAAAATTTAATTAAACAGAACTCAGAAGATGTACTTCTCTCCCTGACAACAATTGTATTTAGGTTAGTTGAATAATATATCACAGAATAGCCTTTTACTGTATTCTCAGGTTAAATGTGCACATAAGCAGATGGTATGGACTGGGGTGTGTGGGACTTATTAGTAATGGGGCATTACATGTCCTACGTACAGTTGTAAAAAATCTTTGTCCTACCTACAAGCTCCACAGTGCCCAGGCCTTACAGTGCCTATGCCCGAAAATCTCCATGGATGCTATTTGGAATCACTTTTTTTTCCTCCCTTGAAGCCTACCAGGTACACTGGTTACAATGTAACAATTAAATGCTGCTAGAAGAAAACAAGATAGATAATGATATTAGGGTCCATCCGAATAATGTAATTTTGTTGTTTGGGTTTTTAAGTTATGTTAATATGCTGTAGCATGTGCAAAAATGAAAAGATTATATGGATCCTAATACCAACTATAAGCATAACACCTGGTAGGAATGGCAAATAGCCTAGGAACCAAAAACTTTCATAGATAACACATTTCTGTTTCAGATGTTGATGAGTGCATCACACAGACCCACTCCTGCTGGAATGACAGCATGTGTGTGAACCTACCGGGTAGTTTTGACTGTATGTGCACGTCTGGACCAGCCTGCAGTGGAGACTGTTCCCACGAGGAAGGCCTCAAACACAACGGACAGGAGTGGAACCTCAGCCTGGACCAGTGCTCCCTTTGCTCCTGCAAGGTAGGGCTAATATAGAAACATGGTCAAATTTGTTGGTACCCCTCCACAAAAAACAATGAATCCACATTTTTCTCTGGAATAACTTGAAACTGACAAACGTAATTGACATCCACCATTGTTTATTCTATATTTAATAGAAATTAGACTTTGCTTTTACATGGACATAAATTATGGGACACTTAACCAAACATTTTGTTGCACAACCTTTAGGGACAATCAATGTAATCCAATATTTCTTTAGCTCTCAATGAGACTTCTGCACCTGTTAACAGGTAGTTTGGTCCAGTCTTCCTGAACAAACTGCTGTTTCAAGTTTCATGGGTGCCTTCTCCAGACTGCACGTTTTAGCTATTTCCAGTTTGATAGGATAAGTGTTTTGTGTCATTTTTCGGTTGGGGGACCCATGACCTGCAACTGAGACAGAGGTTTCTGACACTGGGCTGCACGTTTCACTCCAGAATGCCTTGGTAGTTTTTAAATGTCAGTGTGCCCTGCACCAATTCAAGGCAACCTTTCCCAGATGCAGCAAAGCAGCCCCAAAACATAGCCAAGCCTCCTCTGTGTTTCACTGCAGGTCTTCTTTTCTTTGAAAGCTGCTGTGACTTGCCAAAAAGGGCTGATGTGACTTGACAAGAAGCTTGAGCTTTGACTCTGTCCAAATGATACCCTCCCAGAAGGATTGTGGCTTGTCAATATGCATTTTAGCTAATTCCAGTCTAGCTTTTTTTAAGTTTTTCACCTGGGTCTCTCTTCCATGGAGCCAACCTTTGCTCAAAAAGTGACAATCTGAAACTGACGTACCTCCACTTTAAAGTGAGCCCTTTTTACAAACAGCATTTGTCACAAAGTGCTTTAACAAAACACCCAGCCTGAAACCCCATTGAGCATGCATCAACAGGGTGGAAGCACAGGCTAGGAAAAAATCTCTATGGGGGCCGGTTTTTAGGAAGAAACCTAGTGAGGAACCAGGCTCAGAGGGGTGACCAGCCCTCTTCTGGCTGTGCTGGCTGATGTTTTAAGAATACACAGAATAATTAATACATTCACATGGGCTGTGTCCAGAGTCTACGAAGCCTAATCTAGGACAGAAGCATGACCAGATTGGCAGGACAGGTACAGTCCAGGGTGGGTTGAGAAGGGGGTCAGCAGGGTGGCAGCTGGAATTGCCTTGATCTGCAGCACAACCAGGAGCGCACGGGACAAGGTCTTCTGAGCCTGGTACTCCACAGGTGTGTGTTGAAATGCTTTGAGTGCATTCCTTAGAGAAGAAGAAGGAGAACTGACCCTACTCCCCTAATAATATAGCAGCATAAAACCTTGTGTCTGAGAAAGGGGGGTCAAGTGACACTGTGGCCCTATCCAGGGGAGGCCCCGGACAGGGCCCAACAGGCAAGAAATCAATCCACCCACATGGCCAGGCATCAGCCAAAAGGACCAGGCATCGACTAACTGCAACCACCATGAATGAGTGTTGAGTATTGCCAGCAGAGTTCACTGGGAGATAGCTATAGTAAACAAATCAAATACGCAGCTATACAATTTGTATAATAATGTGAATAAATAATCATACCTGTCCAGAGGAAAAATTCCTAAATCAGAGTCGAACTATATCACTTTTAATGGGGTCAGTTCTTTCCACCTTGGAAATGCTGCTAATTTAAGTTACATTTATTTAGAATGCACATTGTAATCAATCAATCAAGTTTATTTATATAGCACAATTCATACATAAAAGCAATTCAATGTGGTTTACAGGACATTAAAAGAGAAACGCAATTTTAACAGTTTGATTAAAACCGACATGGATCAATATAATGTTGCCTGCAACATGACCAGTTTGAAGGTGGGTCAGTGATGGTCTGGGGAGGCATATCCTTGGAGAGTCGCACAGACCTCCACCAGTACCCTGACTGCTGTTAGGTACCGAGATGAAATACTTAGACCCATCGTTAGACCTATACATATTTTTGTCTGAATATGTCTAAACATGTTGTCACAACCTGAAGGTGGACCAAATCAGGCAAGAAAATTGTCCTACGGCGATCCTGCGAAACCCATGATTGAAAAAGGAACTGAATTATTCAGAAACATACTGTCAATCCAAGAAGTAATGGCACGCTCATAATAAAAGCCACTAGCTAATAACCAATTAAGCATGAATTTGCATCGGAGGTTAGTGTTGAAGTGGGGGTTAAGGAAGGTGTAGAAAATAAAGTTTTGCTGGATGTAGCACTCAGTGCCCCATGATTTCACATTATTTGTGTTACTTTACAAGTCTAGCTACTCATGAAGTGATGTGGACAACTACTGTTCTCCAGGGAACATTTAATGCTTTAGCAATTGTTTTATATAATTTCACAGATTGTTCTGTATTTTTTAATAACAGAGTAAACCTGAAAAACAGTAGAGGAACAAATTATTTGATCCCCTGCTGATTTTGTACCCACTGACAAAAACATTATCAGTTTATGACTTTATATATATATTTGAACAGTGAGAGAAAATCCAGAAAAACGCATTTCAAAAAAGTTCTACCTTGATTTGCATTTTACTCAGTGAAATAAGTATTTGATCCCCTATCAAGCAGCAAGTTTTCTTGCTTCCAGGTGTCTTATATACAGGTAACGAGCTGAGATTAGGAGCACTCTCTTAAAGGGAGTGCGCCTAATCTTATTTTGTTAACTGTATAAAAGACACCTGTCCACAGAAGCAATCAATCAGATTCCAATCTCTCCACCATGGCCAAGACCAAAGATGTTAGGAACAAGATTGTAGACCTACACAGTACTGGCTACAAAGCCTACGCCAAGCAGCTTGGAGGGTTAAAACAGTTATTGTGATTATTGGCAAATGGAAGAAACACAAAATAACTGTCAATCTCCCTCGGTCTGAGGCTCCATCACAAAATCAGCAAGGGATCAAATATTTTTCCCCCATTGTAGTGAGAGTTTATCAGAATAGAGAATGGTAATGTTATTATTGACAGACACTTCAGGAGACTAACCACAATTTTAGTAGACCAAGCATACCTCTTTGTTATCAATCTTTTTGGCAAAAAGGTAAACATTTTATCAGCTTACCTGGCATGAGCATAATAAATGTAGAAACACAGTAGAAACCTGTTAAAAATTCAGGTGATTGTAATATAATTAAGGATGAGTAATGTCAAGTTGAAGCATTATACAATTTAAGTTATTGCAATTTAAATGTAAGGGTTTCTCAAGGAGTTCTGAGACTCTTGGGTGATTAAACTCTTGGGTGGTTAAATTAATGTATCATTCTTTATTAAATTGGAGGTTGTTTGCAATGCTATAAATTAACATGACAAACTTGCCATTTGCAGCAGTTGTTTGGTATCCAAAGAATTGTTATAATTCATATAAGAGAAATGCAAGTGCATGACGTTACAGCCACCAAAATAAAATGAATGATGATACCCATAATATTAAAAGGTTAACCCCAATAAAGTTATTTAATATTAGCATGAGTGTTCTACTGCAGTGAAACCATGCGTACCAATAAAATATGTGCTACTCGTTATGCGTGTTTAAATGCCCACTATACATTTTGTAACTGCCTTTGAAGGGTTTTTATGCCTCTAATATATAGCTCATTGCCAAGCTAGAAAGGGCTCAATGTTTGTAGTAAAATGGACCATAACATTTTCACTGCTTGTGTGAATGGTTCTTCTGAATAAAGAGTTACACTAATGGCATTGACCAGACATTTAATACCAAACCCTAACTCCTTAAAACCCCATGCACTTTACTAAACATTGTTCCCCTTATTTCGGCTTATATGCATTTCTAAAGTGAGTCTGAAGAAACATGTCCATATATGTACAATACATAGATACCGTTCAGCATACACTGGTGGCCTATCCAAAGGAGGGATGTAGGAAAAGGATAGTTTTTTCACAAGGTGCATTTATCCAGAGTGACATGCATTTTGTCATACAGGGTTCCAATGGGGATCAAACACTCAATTCTGTTGGCACGTTCTATTAACCATGAGAGCTAAAGGTGAGCATACCTCCATGGCCTAGAAATTCCTTTGTTTAGCTGTGTATTTACCTTGTGCTCAGGATGGCCACATATTCTGCAAGAGGAGAGAGTGTGACTGTGCAGGCCATGACGTAGATCTGTTCTGCTGTCCTGAGTGTGACTCCAGAAAGTCCAGCCAGTGTCTGCATCAGAGTGGGCACACATTATACCGCGGCGGAGACGTTTGGATATACAGCTGCCAGCAGTGCCGCTGCCTGGTGCGTATACACACACACATGCTTACACACACAGATGCTTGCATGCACATACACATGCGTATAATACACACACACACTCCTTGTCGGCATGAGAGAATATGCAGTTTCTTCTCAGATCTTGATTGCATTTCTTTCATGAGAAGCACTAAAAATCGAGAGAAAGTAGATTTGGTGTTTGTGTGTATGCTCACACCTGCTTGTATGAATGTATGTGACATGTTTGTGTGTGTATGTGCACCTGCATGTGTGACGTGTGTTTGTGTGTGTTAATATGCAAAATGCTTGACCTAACTCTGATGGACCTGATAATTAGTGAGCTCTGACAGCTGCACAATTAGTTAAGCTGTGGAAATGCCCAGCTAGCATTCCGATAACTGTCATAAGAAATACAAGGCCTCAGACACAGGTGTCAATATATTTGTAGAAAGAAGGCTTCAGAAATACTTCTTAGTTCATGTTGGGATTCTACAAAACCAGTTTTGATCTGAGAACCTTTTTGGAAGAGAAGGCGCTACCTAGAACCTTTAATATCTGTTGAAACAAATGTTTTGATGATTTTTTGGAGGGCAATGTGGCTACAGAGAACCATATGTCTATACAATACATTTTGAACATTGCTTGATTAATTGTATGCATTCTAATTTGTAAACAAATCAATCCATTAGTAGTTAGATTTATTGCACCTGTTACTGAAATGGTTGTACCAGTTAAGATGTTGGAAGTAGTTTGAGCATTTTATCTTTTACAACCAATTGCAGGTTGCATTCAAAATGCATGTCCACAATCCTGGCTGGATTGCAATAGCAATACTTTGCAAATGCATAATGAGACTTGATGTTGCCTGTACACCAGTTTTCCAACAACATTATGTTAGTATAGAAAAAAGCTGTAAAAGGCTAAATGACTTAATATATTAAATGCAAATGAAATGAAAATATATTAAATGCTAATCAGTCTGTTGGTTCTCTTCATAGAGGCTTAAATTAAAAAAACATTTCTGCAGAGGGATGTACCTGGCACCTGAAAGGGTTTCCGTACTGTGACATGGGTTTCTACCCGGCAAATGTATCCTGCCTATGGCAAAATCTTCAAGTGACTCACACCAACACAGAAACAGAATCTACAGTATGAGCCTGTAATTTCAAACTGACAGTATACATGTCAAGGACCAAAGACACATTGTGTTGTCTTCGCTACAACGTAGGAGCTGCAGCTATTCAACCAGCTAAACTCTTGCTTGCAAAATAATGATTTGAGTCATAGTAAGCTTTACTCGCTGTTTACTGTGGCTCTATTCGTTCATAATCTTACACAGACAGAGTGAAAACATTAACAAAAACAGAATTCGAACAATCACCATTTGTTGGCAAAATGTTATTTTCCTTGGTGTAAATGCATGTAAATAAAACGTTTTATGAATTACAAATGAAGCAACACCCTTATGTAAATACCGTTTTTTAACTTTAACTTATAAATACAATTATGAAATTATTACGTACGACATTGCCTCTGTGGCGTGTACAGTGAGAATTAGTGTGGCTAGCATGTGAACAGATGCGGCCGGCTTCCTCGAATGAGGACGGCAGATTGAATGTCCTTGAGAAGAGGTCTTGCAGGTTTTGATAGGACTCTGTCCATTTCTTCCGTTCCTGCAAGGTAGGTAAGTACTCTTGACTCCAACGGTTCCAGAATTGGTTGGCAAGGGCTTGTACTTTTCTCCACTGCTTGGTGAAGAGGTCTTTGTCTGTAAAGTCTCCTGGTGGAGCAGGGACTCCAACTTTCTGGGTTAGAAGCATTGATGGTGACAGAATGAATAGATCCTCAGGGTCACTTGAAACTAGGATTAGCGGCCTTGCGTTTATGATTGCTGTCACTTCTGCCATTAGCGTGCACAAGACTTCGTGGGTTAAGCGGGTGTGTTGTTCAAGAAGCATTGAGTCTAGAATTCTTCGGGCCACTCCAATCAGGCGTTCCCAAGAGCCCCCCATGTGCGAGGCATGTGACGGGTTGAATTCCCAAGAGCACCCTTGTTGGTTTAGGTACCTCTGCACAGTTGCATCTGGTTGGCCTTTGCAAGCCCCTATGAAGTTTGTGCCACAGTCTGATCTTAATTGTTTGGCAGGTCCTCTTATGGCAAAGAAACGCCTTAAAGCGTTGATGCAGCTTGAAGTGTCCATGGAGTGGATAACCTCAACGTGCACGGCTCTGGAGCTCATACAGCAGAACAATATGGCCCACCGTTTGCTCTCAGCTTGTTTTCCTCTTGTACATCTCATGGAGATGGACCAGGGTCCAAATATGTCCAACCCCACATATGTGAAGGGAGGGCAGGTTTTCAGGCGTTCTGGTGGCAAGTCTGCCATGCGCTGTTCTTGCATTTTTCCTCAAAGTTTACGACAAATTACACAATTTCCCAAGAGCCAAAGACCTGCTGCTCTGACAGTACCTTCTGTCAGGTGGCGGCCTTGGTGTTTGACCAGGGCATGATGGTGTCTGACAAGTAACAAGGAAATGTGGTTGTCCTTTGGGAGTATTATTGGATCCTTTCACTAATATCCAGGTTAGCGTTTTTCAGTCGGCCTCCAAGGCAGATGAGATTGCTCAGCAAGATTGGATTGAGGCGATGAAGTTTGCTCTTTAGAGGGACTGGCTTATTTGTTTCCAAAGCTTCAAACTCCTTAGTGAATGCTCTCTTCTGAACAGTTCTGATGATGACTTTCTGAGCTTGGGATAGTTCATCTGGAGTGCGAGGCATATCGCACTTATGCCATCCCTTACACTTGTCCTTACTGTTTGAAGCTTTGCAAGACCTTGCAATATGAATTAGGAGTGCTATAGCTCGTACAAGAGTATTGAAGCTGGAGAAACTTTGGAAGCCTTCCGTGCTGAGGCCTTTCTCTTGTAGCTGCGTGGCATAGCTTCTCACTTGTGGACGGATTCTGAACTGGTTCTGATTTGCTGGAGGGTTTTAAAAGGGAGGTGGGTCCTGTAAACCACGCTGTTTGTTCCAGCCGCAAGGCAGGAACTGACCTCGATGCATGGTCGGCAGGATTATCCTCTGTGCTCACGTGGTGCCATTGTTCGGGTCTTGTGGTTTGGCGAATACGCTGAACTCTATTGTGGACGTAGACGTAAAAACGTTTGGATTCGTTGTAGATATAGCCAAGGACCACTTTGCTGTCAGTATAGAACCTTGTGGAATCTAGCCCCAAGTCTAGTTCATCATGAATTATTTCTGACATTTCCACGGCTAAGACTGCGGCACATAACTCAAGGCAAGTTTTGCCTTCCCCATGACCAATCCAATGTGAGCTTGTCCGTCTTCTCGTATGGCCTTTAAGTATGCCACAACACCGATTGCCTTAGTAGATGCGTCAGCGAACACACAGAGTTCTCTGCGCACTGTCTCGGCTAGAGAGACCGCTGTGTATGTTCTGGGTATATGAAGGTGTCTCAGGTCCTGAACCGAGTTTCGCCAGGCCTCCTACTCATTAAGTCTCTCTTCAGGTAGCGGCATGTCCCACTCAGACATCACAGCTGTGAGTTCTCTGAGAAGAGCTCTTCCTTGGATTGTGACTGGGGCCAGTAAACCCAAGGGGTCAAAAACACTGTTTACTGTGGAGAGGACTCCACGGCGAGTAAATGGCTTGGTGTCGGCTGACACAGAGTAGGTGAACGTGTCACTTGTTACCTCCCACAGGAGACCTAGGCTGCGTTGAGTGGGTGCAGCTTCTCCACTGAGATCTACGTCTTTGAGGCTGCTGCACAGTCTTCAGGTGGGAAAGCAGCCAAGACTGCCTGACTGTTTGAGGCAAACTTGAGGAGTCAGAGGTTTGACTCAGCAAGTGAAGTCTGTGTTCTGCGTAGCAAGTTGATGGCTTCCACATTGGTCGGCACAGAACTAAGGCCGTCGTCGACGTAGAAGTGACGTTCTACAAAAGTGACAGTGTCATTTCCGTTTTCCAGTGCACCTTCTCTGATAGCTCTTCTGAACCCGTAGATGGCTACGGCAGGAGACGGGCTGTTGCCAAAAACATGAACCTTCATCCTGTAGTCCATGATCTCTTTTGTCACATCATTGTCCTTGTACCACAGGAATCTCAGGTAGTTCCTGTGGTCTTCTCGCACCAGGAAGCAATAAAACATCTGCTGTATATCTACCAGGACGGCAACCTTTTCTTTCCTGAACCGCATCAGAACTCCCAGAAGTGAATTATTAAGGTTGGGGCCTGTAAGTAGCACATCATTGAGAGAAACGCCTGAGTGTTGGGCGCTTGAGTCAAACAACACCCTGATTTAACCTGTTTTTTGTGGATGGAACACCCCAAAGGTTGGTAGGTACCAGCATTCCTCATTTTCTCCCAGTGATGGCGCTACCTCAGCATGATCGTTCTGAAATATATTTATATTATATATTTATATATATATTCATGAAGGCCACATTTTGCTGTTGCATCTCTGGCTTCCTATTTAGGCTTCATTGGAGTGATGCAAAGCATTTGACTGCTTGTTCTCGATTGTTAGGCAAGCGTCGTCTTTGTAGTCTGAATGGGAGTGGGGCTACCCAACTATGTGACGTGTTCCTGTAGACTTCTCTGTCCATCAGTTTCAAGAAAATCACATCTTCAATTGAAGGGGCCAGCCTGTTGTCATGTTCGGTGAGATTAAATATGGTTTGTCCCAACATCTTTCCTGCTGCCTTATTGGACTCTGAGATCCTGTCTTGTGCCTTCTCTTATCTTTGATATGCAAAAAGGTTGTGCAGGGTTGGAGGAGTGAGGGCCGGGTGTGGTCAAGCACAGTTGTTTGGAAGGTGTTGACTGTTGGCTTGTGTGCATTCCCCAAGCAGACTTCTCCAACTAGCACCCAATCTAGGTCTAGGCATTGGGCAAAGGGCGCGTTGTGGGGGCCATTTACTTGTTCTCGTACCTTATGTACTCTAATTATATCTCTGCCTAGCAGCAGGAGGATCTCAGCAGTTTGGTCGACCTCTGGGAGGTGTTCCTTGTTTTTTGGTTTCGGTTTGTTCCCGTTGCCTATTTGTTTCTGAACGCTGCCCGTGTTTTCCGTTATTGGATGCACCTGTTGCCTATCACGGTGCTTCCTATATATGTCGGTTGTTTGTTTTGTTCGTTGTGAGGTATTGTACGTTCCACGTCTGTACTAAGCTGTCTTTCTATAACGTCTATCGATCGTTCTTGTGTTTATTTTGAGTATTTGGCTAAAACAGTCTTTTCGTGTACCAGTTCCCTGCCTGCCCTCGACTATGTCTTCTTCCTAGCCCTTGCCTGTTTTCTATACCCCCCAACCACATTCATTACAGCTCTGCTATCTTGACGAGATGCGGTTGATGTAGAGCTGCACTCAGCGTTGGGATTTCAGATCGGTTGTTAAGGATATCGTTGCACTCGATGAGTGGTGGGAGAGGGATTGTGACCTTTCCATTGAATGACTCAATCACAAAGTCTTCGGCCCTTTTTCCTGATGTTTCCATTGTGCCGGAACATGTTCTCAGATAGTAGGAATATGGTTCGCCCTTGACGTGACATGCAGGGCCCGGATGCATAGCAGAGTTGTGGTAGGCACTATCACACTCGGTACATTTGACTACATTTGCACAAGCATTTGCTAAGAGAGTAGTTGAGCCACAACACCTAAAGCAGATTTCTCTTTCTTTGAGAAAGGTTTTTCTGTCTTCCAGATTCTTGGCTCTGAAGGCTTTGCATAGTTTGAGGGGGTGTGGCTTACCATGTATTGGACAACTTTTGTTTGGGTCGCTAATACTTTTCACTAGACTGTTTGTGCTTGAGCCTCTTGAGAAAACATTTGTCTTGTGAACTGAGACAGGGTTCCTTATTCCTTTAAAGAAGGGTTTTTCAGGCTTTACATGTGAGCTGCTAGCATTTGAAAGTGCAAATCTGGGATCATTCCTCTTCCGCGCTTCGTAGAATACAAACCCGGTGAAGAATTCAAATGGTGGAAATCGTCCTTTCTTTCTTCTTTGCGCCTCGAACCAGCGGAGATACATTTTTCTTGAAGCCCATAGGGCAGTTTCACTACTATGGGTTCGATGCCTCGTGCAGTGTCTAGGTAAGACAGGGCTGGAAGGTAGCCATCCTCCTTGGCACACTGTAGTTCCATTAGCAAGTCTGCTAGTTCCCGTAGCTTTTCCTGAAAGCCTTGGGAAATTGTCAAGCCGGTTGAAGAGCCTTTTCGATTATTTCCGGTGCTGCATAACATTCCTTGAGACGTTCCCAGGCCTTTTTGAGTGCTATGGCTGGATTTTTTTCGTACACTGACCGCAGATGTTTGACATGGTTGCTGGACTGTTTACCGAGCCATTTAGTCATCATGTCCAATTCCTCGGTAGCGGTGAGGCCTAGCCCTTGAGTGGCGTTATTGTATGATGACTGCCAAGCACGATAGTTTTCAGGCTTATCGTCGTATTGATATAAACTTGAACTTACCAGGTCGCGCCGAGCCAAGTACTGTGCCAGGTGTTCAGTTGCGGGTGCACCATGGTTCGCTATCTGCATACTCCAGAGAGGGAAGGGCTTTACAGATTTGTTTAAGTCGGTGTGATTCATTCTTGAATTTCTCTGTTGGTCAACCTCTCAATGTGGAGCCTGATTTTCTCCCTTGATTGTAGGTGGCACATACATATAGTCAAAGCCGTCATTGGCTAACACAGGGTGGCTATTGTTATTAGCGTGTGGTTGTTTATTTGGAAATACAGGGGACCGCCATCTTGAAATAAAAGGATTGTTAGTGCTTTCTCCAAAGGTGTCGATTGCAGGGGGCTGACATGTTGAGGAGGTAGCATTAATGGCTGCTTGCGCTGGGGAGTCTGTAGGTGGATGGCTTTCACATGAGTGTGGGACAAAATGAGACTGGACGTACTCACTTGTCCGCTCTATTTTGTCTTCCTCTGATGGGCCTTCCTCATCCATTATAACACAATTTTCCATTGCATCTGACGCTTCCCACACAGCCACTTCCGCTTTAGCAGCAGCTGCCTCTCTGTGTATAGCAAGTGCTTCTAGCTCAGCTTCCTTAGCAGCCCTCTCTATTTTAGTTTTAGCTTCTTGGTCAGCGTATGCAGCACGTGCTTTTGCTGCCTCTGCTTTAGCGCGAGCGCATGTTAATGAGCTAGTTGACGATACAGAGGCGCGGGAACTTCTCCTAATCGTCACTGACATCTTGGCGCTTTGTTTCGCTGCTCTCCGTGTACCACACCAGCTTTTCTATGTCTTTTCACTGTTTTGTCTTACAAACGTGGAACTCTTTAAGCATGACAAACACTTCAAAATAAAAGTCCAGCAAACATTATGCCTTATCAAAATAAAAGTCCTTCCAACATTATGCCTTAAAGGCAACACACACATCTCTGATTGCAGTTTGCCTTCTGCTAATTCACATTAGAGAACTATTTAGACAATTGTCTTTAAACTTCTAGCTTCATCCTATCAATGTCTAACAATACCTTGTTTTGTTTGTAATAAGGTTTAATTCATCCAATTAATGATGGTTCCTAATTATTTTTCATCCACTCACAAAATCTCCCTTTTCTCTCTTTCTCATCTTGCTTTTTAACACTTGTTTCTCTGTAATTTTTTCTGTCCTTAGGAAAGGGAAGTGGACTGCTGGCCCCTGGTTTGTCCAGTGTTGACATGCGAGTACTCTGCAGTGGCAGAGGGCGAATGCTGCCCACGCTGCGTCGCTGACCCGTGTGTGGCAGACAATATTGCCTATGACATTAGGCAGACTTGTCAAGACCCTGCTGGAATCACCCGCCTCAGCAGTGCCATGTGGCCCTTGCCAGGGTCACCCTGCACCACTTGCAAATGCAAGGTAACAACAAACAACACCTTGTCATCCTTCACCTCACATAAAGACACAGAAACACAAAACACAAAGGAGAACACAAAACATACACAAACATACACACACAGACAAGGCTACACACAGGAGCATGCAAAAATACTCATACATAGACACACAAACACACCAAGTAAATGTATATAACCTCCTGCAAGTGCAACAAACTGTACAGGCTCCACTTATATTGTGTTATTTTCCCTGATTTGTTATATTTTTGTACTTTCAGATGATTGTGTAATGTTGTAAAGTTATTTACAATTAAATAATTATTAGTGTTATTACCATAAATATTGTGTAATATCTAGAGTTCTTTTAAAGAAATTATTCCAGAGGTTTGCAAAAATCACCCTAATGGAAAATGATGCCCTAACCTCACCTAGGATCACTTGCATAGTGGAACATGCTCAACCATAATCGAGCCTAACTGCCTAATTCTTTTTCTGTATTCCTTTTTTATTATTGCTGTGGTCAGAATGGAAATGTCTGCTGCTCAGTGGACCTGGAATGCCTTCAGAACAACTAAACACTCCTCTTGTGGAAGACCTCCTTACCTCCATGTCAGTTTCTCCTTTCCTCCAATCCTGGACTAGCACTCCCACACAGTCTTTCTACCTGTTACTACACATGCGCACAAACTCTATCTTTCGCACACACACACACACGACTCACACACATTATGCCAGGGTATAAGGGCAGTGGCTGAAGCTGTGTCTACACTGGTTCTTCAAGTCAAACTGTATCCCTGACTAATGAAGAGACTGTCTGTCAGCGAACTACAGCAACCGAAGAAGCAACTGTTTCCTTGCTCACCCCCTACTTGCACTCTTGTCAGTGTGTGTGTTTTTGTGTGTCAATTGCTCTGTGTCTATAAGTCTTTCTATTGCTCACTAGGTTATTCAGCAGATGCTTCAACCCAAAGCTATAGAATTACAGTGAAGTGTCACATGGCGCTATGAGAATCGAACCCAACAATTGTGGCTGTTGTTTTATCATATTGTGTATATATATGTTGTAACTATTTTAATAGAAAATTCTCATTGAATATGTCTATTAAGCTCCTTTTGGTTTCAGTTTGCTTTTTTGTTTGATGCCTTAGGAACATTAACCCAGGTGGCACATTCTTAAGAAACAGTACAAGGATCAGTAAGAACAGTTGGTGAACTGCAAACTGGTAAGATACAGAGCAGACAAACATTCCCAACAACCAGCCCGGTTCAGGTACCTACCCTATTGTTCAGCAAGCTTTGAATGAGAGAGAGATCCAACGATTCTTACAGCATATTTATTAGCATACCTATCAGTGATATGAAGAGAGGGACATCTTGGGAATGGACTGGGGTGGGAGGGTACTGTTTATCCAGATCGATGAAATTATAAGACCTCATGCACGACCAGGCGTCCGTATGCCAGGGTTTCACTATGGGCTGGAGTTTGAAGTTAAAACATAGATAGAAAGGTTATCCCAGGAGCTGTTTATTAGTTAGGCAGGATTACCATTAAGTGGTCAACTTTCACCCTTACCAGGGTCGCATTTATTACTGCACACTGTAAGAAACAGATCGGTGATCTTTGCAATGAAAGTTTGTTTCTTATTATATACTTTGAGTAGTGCTTTTGCATTTCCGGTAATTTCCTACTGCTTGGTTTTTAATTAAATCGACTGACATGGATAAATTAAACCAAACAAATGTTTTTAAGATGTATTTTCATCTATCATGAGTTTCAAAATATTAATTATAATTTGTCATAATCAAGTGAAACCGTTTTCCTAGATCGGTACTGATTTAAATTAATAATACCGATTGAGCACACGCTCTTTTTCCATCAGATCTGAGGTCAGCCCTGTACAGTGGTAAAGTATGTGTTGTATTGTCCTAGAGATCCAATGTACAGCATTAAATATGGGAACCGATGTCCCTGATGTCCTTTTGGTTCTTCAAGGATTTGGACTTCTGCCTGTCATTGTGATATTACAAGATGTGCATTTTATGGGCTACATTGCAACGCAAAAACAGTGCAGTTGTCAAATGTTAAAACTGCACCCGTACCACAAAAAAATGGGTGTGGAAATGCATGACGAATGAACAATTGCCAAAAACGTTGCAGAACAATGATGTTAAGAGTTCAGTTGAAGACAATGAAGGAGTCACTATCACACTATGGAACTAGCTTGATTTCTTTTGATGTTGATCTTTTTTTTTGCATTCTCAAAATAGTACCCAGACATGACATCTATGTTTTTTCATTTGGTTGTTCTTAATATGCAATGAATGTCTTGTACCTGTTTGTGCATCGCTGACAACGTTTTTTGTTAAGAAAATAAATAAATTAAATATGTTAAGAAATTAGACCAACATCAGACAAGTCACTTGGAAAACAAAAATGTGCAATTAGTTTTTCTGGAATATCAAGATTATCAAATCTGTTGGATCGTTAAATGACTAATGTAAAACAATATTTCTAAGTCTGTGTGTAAATGGTATTACATACTGAAATAATGATAGGATTATACAGGTTGTTTTCTACCATCATTATAATCTTCTGTTGCCATGTTTTTGTGACTACTATTATGTATTTTGTTTTGGTCTGTAATGTTTAGCTGTACATATTATGTAAAGCGAAATTCTGTAAAAAGAGTAGGAATGGGAATAATCATCTGATTTAATTACACTGAATCATCATCTAATGACTGTGTAAGAAAGCTATACATTATTTATATTCTTTTTGATTTTTTTTTTGTATTGCCTTAACCCTTTTCAGTAGTTTCCATTGTCTGTCCCATCACCTTAAACTGCAAGAAAACTTGCACCAAGTAGAAGTTGTACGAAGGAATATATTTAGGATTAGCTTACTTGGCTGATCTTAACCAATGGAAATGGAAACATTTACAGAGATCAGTGACAGGATGAAAATTCCTCCACCTTCAGGAAGCTCTGCTGTGGTCAAATAATCACTACGCTAAACCAACATGCAAATGAGATCATTTGAGTTCATATCTGCGCAATGTTTCCTTTGATCCAATGAGTGAAGTGTAAACTTATGTTAAAAATGCTAGGATTCAGATTCATAATTACAAAATTATATGAAGACAGACGATAAATGAAAGGAAAAACCAACATAACATTTCTCACAAAGAATGCACCTTGGCATAGATTCTATGAGTCTTTGCAATTTTACTGGAGGGATGAAACGCTATTCATCCAAAAGCTATTCCCTCAATTGTCATTTTGATGATTGTGGTGGAAAGCTGTGTCTAACACATCAGTCTAAAATCTCCCATGGGTGTTCCATTGGGATCAGTTCTGGTGACTGCAAAGACCGTAGCACGCTGATAAATTATACACAATATGCACATAAAATATAAAAATATTAGGATTTTTTAGATTTTATTTTTTGCAATTCAAATCGAGTGACCTTTCTTTATTCTAGACTCATCACTCATAAAGAGAAACATTTCAAACCTTTTTTGTTTCTATCTTACATTACAGTTACAGCTCATGGAAATCAAAAATCCAGTATCTCAAAATATTACAATAAAACATTTACATTACAGAAATCGACATGAGAAGAGCTCAAATCAGCGAATTACCTCCCTGAGCCTTCAATATCTCAGTCTGGGTCAGTACACACAACCACCATCATGGGAAAGACTGCTGACATGACAGTGGTCCAGAAGACATTCATTGACACCCTCCACGAGGAGCGGAAGCCACAGAAGGTCATTGCTGAAAGGGCTGGCTGTTCACGTAGTGCTGTATCAAAGCATATTCATGGAATGTTTACTAGTGGAAAAGTGCGGTAGGAAAAGGTGCACAAAGCAACAGGGATGACCGCAGGGATGAACGCAGCATTGAGATGATTGTCAAGCAAAGCTGATTCAAGAACTTTGGGGAGCTGGAGTGGACTGAGGCTGGATTCAGTGCATCAAGATACCATGCACATGTGTCCAGGAAATGAAAATAAAAAACCTTTCCATGATATGTAAAATCTTTTTTAGATGATTCACAAAATGTCCAGATTCATCAAACCATCTAGTGACCTCTCGTGCCTCTCTGTGGATGGCATCCAGTAGAACCAATAATAAACCCTATTTCAAACTCTTTTAGATATTAGATATATTTTTTGATCCACTATGCAAACAATTGTTTTGTATGTTTAAAGTGCATGGCACAGTTATGTCACTGCCACGATCAGGAAGACCATGCAAGCTATCAAATGCTGCTGAGAGAAAATTGATCAGGACGGTCAGAAGTCCAACAAGAACCACCAGATCTGCATTGAAGCAGTTTGGTGTTTCAACAGGACAATGACCCCAAACACACATCAAAGGTGGTAAAGGAATGACTAAATCAGGCTAAAATTCTGGTTTTAGAACGGCCTTCCCAAAGTCCTGACTTGAACCCCATTAAGAACATGTGGACTTTGCTGAAGAAACACATCTGTGTCAGAATGCGAACACATTTGTGCTGAACTGCACAACATCTGTCAAGAGGAGTGGTAAAAATTCCACCAGAAGCTGGTGGATGGTTACCAAAAGCGCCTTTTCAAGGTATAAATTGGTCATTTAAGGGACATTTAACCAAATATTTCTCCAATGATTCCATCATAGTAAAATTAGAGTTGTAGTAATTATTGGAAACTCATACTGCCATGACATTCATGTTATTTACAAGCATATGTAAACTTTTGACCACAACTGTGTGTTTGTATATACCAATCAGCCATATAATTATGACCACCTGCCTAATATTTTGTTGGTCCCCCTATTGGCCAAAACAGCCCATAAGTTCTGTAAATTGCGAGGTGTGGTCGCCATGGATCAGACATGATTCACTAGCACATTCCACAGATGATTGATTGGATTGAGGTCTGGGGAATTTGGAGGCCAAGTCAACACTTTGATCTTGTTGTTGTGTTCTTCAAACCATTCCTGAAGCATTTTTGCTATCTGGCAGGGTGCATTATCCTGCTGAAAGAGGCCAATGCCATCAGGGAATACTGTTTCCATGAAACTGTGTAAATAGTGTGCAACAATGCTTTGGTAGCTGGTTGATGTCATCCACATGAATGTTTGGACCCATGGTGTCCCAGCAGAACATTGCCCAAAGACTTCCTCCGCCAGGATGCCTTCTTCACATAGCGCGTCCTGGTGCCATGTGTTCTCCAAGTAAGCGGCTCACGCGAACCCTGACATCCACGTAATGTAAAAGAAAATGTTGTGCATCAGACCAGGCCACTTTCTTCCATTCCTCCATGGTCCAGTTCTGATGCTCACATGCCAACTGTGTTTTTGTCGATAGACGGGTCAGCATGGGCACCCTGACTGGTCTGCGGCTACGCAGCCCCAAACGCAACATACCACGATGCATTGCTTGTTCTGACACGTCTCAGAACCTGCATTAACCTTTTCAGCAAATTGACATACAGTAGCTCGTCTGTTGGATCAAAATCAAACGGGCCAGCCTTTGTTCCCCACGTGCATCAATGAGCCTTGGCCACCCATGACCCTGTTGTCAGTTCACCGCTTTTCTTTCCTTGGATCACTTTTAATAGGCACTGACCACTGCATACCAGGACCACCCAAGAGCTGCAGTTTTAGAGATTTGGCCATTGTCACAGTCACACATGCTTAACATATTTTTTGCGCTATAGGGTGCACTAGATTATAAGGCGCACTGTCAATGAGTGGTCTATTTTCAATCTTTTTTCATATATGAAGCACACCGGACTATAAGGCGCATTAAGCGAAAAAAAAATAGTCAGTCAGTCAAACTTTATTTAACACGTTCACAATAACGCTCAACATAATTCAAACGTTAATAAGCGTATTCACAATAACTACCAACCTTGTTCAGTTATAACACCTTGTCACGGTCCCATCACAGGACGGGACCTCCCCTGTTCGCGTAGCCTGCCGGCGTTCGACGTCGCCGGCCTTTTAGTCACCATCGTGTGTGTTGTGTCCTGTTTTCCCCATGTCCTCTGAATGCATCCTTCCCTGATTCCTCACAGGTGCTGCCTGTTAACGCAGTACTTAAGCCCTTGTGTTTCTAGTCTCCGTGTCCGTGATTGTTACTTGTTGATTGTGTGCAGCTCTGTGCTGATTTCCGGAACACGTACCTTAGTGTACGTGTTGTTATCATTTTTGACGCGTCTGATACGCGAGGACATTGAAGTTGAAGGAATAAACTGAAACCTTGCAACTTACCTTCCTGCACCTTGGTCCGCCTTCTTCCACGCATCACACACGTAAAATACACCACAATACACTCACTTTTTCAGTTTATTCCTCAGCCACAAATCCTTCAAATTCTTCATCTTCAGTGTCCGAGTTTTACAGTTGGGCGATTACGGCATCCAACATGCCCGAATCCCTCTCGTCATTATCAGTGTCGTTGCTATTAGCTGGCAGTTCTGTGTGCACAGTATGTATTACTCCGCAACGCTCCTGGCTACGGTAGCCGTAATGCTGCAAGCGATGCAGCTTTGTAGTTTGAGAATAAGACAATGGACACTTTGTGCATGGAAACCTATAGATTAACTCCTAGCTTGACCACCACACATGGGACTGATCAAGTGACCCAGGAAGGAGAGGAGGGGAGACCGTCCAGAGGGGTCCTGCAGACTTCCGGACACAACAACACCATTCTCATCTACCCCGGAAAAGGTCACCAGATGGTTCACCCCAGGGCTGGGGGCTGCGACACGAGACACACATACATCCAGGAAGCACGCGCAGCAACTCTGATGCATCGATTGTGTGTGTGGCTATTTAAACTGTGTCCGATGTGAACGGACTTCAGATCTTCCTGTCCTGCGAGACAGATCTCCGGGTGCATTCGTAATAAAGGTGTATGATTTGGGAAGACTTAACGGCGTGGACATTCTCTGATTTGCAACCCTTGGGAAACATTAGGTTTCTACAAAAATTAAAGGCTTTTAAGTGCGCCCTATAGTGCAACAAATACGGTACGTTTGCCCAGTTTTTTTTTTGCTTCTTACACAAAACAATTAGTACACAATGTTCACTTAATCACTTAATGCCTAATATATCCCACCCACTGTCAGGTGCTGAAATTAAAATAGGCAGCAAGAGAGTATCAGTGTTATTCACTTCACCTTTCAATGGTCATAATGTTATGGCTGATCAGTGTGTGTGTGTGTGTGTGTGTGTGTGTGTGTGTATGTATATATGTATATGTATATATTAGGGTTGGGGGAGTTAACGTGTTAATCTTTGCACGTAATTTCTAACATTTATTGCGTTAGAATAATTTAACGCAGCACAGATCTCCTAACTAGGATCTTTGAATCTCGTTCAGCAAAATGAAATAATACTTTTTCAAGTCATTTATCTCCTTTGTTCATTCTACCTGTGGGGTGGGTGTTCGACGTTGCTAATGCTACCGTTAATGCTGAGTACGTCCCCTATTGCAAACTGTTATCATATTTTGAGGCTGGCTACAGATAAGACAAATAGTTTGACTGGGTCTTCGGTAAAGCCGTTCTTAATTTCTGTCACAAGTTGCATACTGTAGCTCTACGGAATTGAACAAATTGAGCTTAAATGACTTGAACTTAAACTTAAATAAAAACGTAACTGAAATATTTTTTTACTCTAAAACTAAAAGCAAGGTTAACAACAAATGTTATTGTATTCCAATACGAATTTCAATCATATGAAAAATATTAAAACGTGGTAAAAATGCCCAACTCAATAAATGGATTGATTTCTGACGTCAGCATGTTTAGAAAATAAAGTTAACATGTAAGTATAAACACAAAGTTCACTAATGGTTCATATAGCCAGAACTGTGTGTAGTTTGCAAATTCCAAGTATGCTTTCATCATACTTGATCCAAAAGCATTTTAAGCCCTTGCAGCCTCTTGCACTCAATCACTTACCAGGTGACGTCAATTAAGTCTGTGAGGGTTCAGGGCTTAGGGTTTAGGGGGGACATTGGGATTGGGCCCTTAATGCTTTGTTTTTTATAACGTTGCTGCATATAATTGATGTGAATGACTACTCTGTAGTTTTGTTTACAGTTCACAAGATAATAATATGTTCTATTTTACTTCATTGTGTTAATTGCTTTATTTTAATGATTCTACCACATGTAAAGATGTAGATTAATTACAGCAAATTGTGCAATTGTTTTTTTTTTTTATTGATTCCCAGTCCTATAAACAGTAGAGGAAAAAGATATTTAAAAAATATCAGCATAACACCATAACATAACATTCGCCACAGGTCTCCAGACTCTTTCATGTCAAATGTGCTCAGTGTGAACCGGACAGATTGATACCCCTTAAGTTTTATTGACGTGTTTTATTGTGAAGTTTTTATGTTCCCTTTAATTTGTGCAGTTTACATAGAAACAAACCTCTTCTGATCTCCTTTAATGTCTCACTTTTATGATAACATTTTGGACCTCAAATGTACTTGTTCTTTTTTTAATAGATGATCAATAGAATATTCTAGATTCGTCCATTGTTATTTTTCTTATGCAAACTCGCAAATGTAACTGTACACAAAGGGTTAAGTGTCATTTGACTTGAAGACTGTATTGTGACAAGAGTTTTCTGTAAATTTCTCAGTTAATAAATATTTGAGTTGTTTACTTTGACAATGGTTTGTCCACAAAGTGTTTTGTAATGTAATTGGTTGAATCAAATGTGATTAAAATAATGTTAATTGCTAACAGTGGTAATAACTCAATTCATGGATATTACCCTTGACAGCTTCCCCCATTTAAAAGTACAGCATGGGCAAGGGATACACAAATATATATATGTGCAGCCATCTCCTACAAAGGCAAAACGGTTAATGTGTGGTCAAGTTCAGTGACCAGTCGGCCTGCAAGTCTTGTGGAAAATACTTCAGTTCCCAACTGATAAGGATGCAAGAACCTCTGTGGATTTGGAATCAAATAAACTTTAATGAACATCATAAAGCTGGGAAGTTTCTGCAGAAAAGACCAACGTACAACTTTCAAACACAAACATTTATACCATGTCCTGTCTTGTGTTCCATTCAACAGACCCTCCCAATCATGACACGCTATAGGCGGCCCTTCCTACTTGGGTTACTAATTATCTCCCCCCTTAACATTTAATGAAACCGTGTCGGCTGGTTATTTGGGAGACAATGCAACACATGAGCCCCCCCCCCCCCAAGATACCCCAACAGCCTAAGAAGAATTACGCCAGGCAGATAAGATATCAGTCAATCGCACACCCAGATAACAGACCCAGAGCTTGACCAGAGAGATAGGTCATGGTGTCATCTGGTGAATTTTATGACTTTACCTTAGTGTTCTGTGTCCCAGTGCTCGTACTATTATTCACTGCATACTTGACTATGTGAATAGATATTGATTAGCATTATTCATCAATATATTAATTGCTTATGAGTTTATTGACAGCTTATTGATTAATAAAATGTAACTTCTATAATACTATGGTTCATAAATTGATTCCTTAGTGAATTCATTATGTGGATATGTGAAACACTGAAATTCCCCTACACAAGACAGAGTGCAGGAGGTTTGGATATCGTCAACCTAAAACCCCAAATTCAATTGCAAAGGTTGGCGCTGTTTCTCACATTTAAAATTTCAAGGAGGCACCGGGGATGGTGTCAAGGCTGTCCCATTGTCTTTCAAAACAACAGTAGAACTCATTCAGGTTGGCCAGGCGAGAGTTGTTATTGGAATGGGGGGCCTTAGGCTTGTAGTTGGTGGTTAGCTTTTGTTGTAATCTACAGTTCAGTTGCTTAGCCAGCTTAACCGCCTTGTGAAAACTGTATTTTGAAATTAAATAAATACAATTAAAATAAACACAATCACTTTAAAATCCAAGAATTTAGGTTTATTAGGCATTTCGTCTCACTAGCCACTTTCAGCTTTTTTATTAAGAGCTTAGCTGTGGAAGGTTTTAAATGGGTTTTGGTGTCTACCTTCTATTAACAATGACTCCTGTTACCATGGAAGCGCAAGGTTCCATGAGGATATGAACAGCGCATTTATGCACCTGTGTATCATTTGGGAATTGGGGGGTATTTTAGTGTTGAGGTTGGCACCTGTTTTTGGTTTCTCTGTTTGTGAGAAGGGAACCATTTTGGGGAGCTGCCAAAGAAAGAATTAGACCAGTTGTTGGAAATGTACTGACACCAGTGATAAGGTATATAAGGCCAACATACATTGTCCCCATAGTTTTATTAAAATGGCATGCTGTGCATTTAAAGGGACATTAACCTGGTGTTATGTGTAAAGCCCAGCTTCTTTCACAAATCATTGGAGAGAAGATCAAGGTAGTATCACACAATCACAACCCAATTGCCTTTTCCACTACAGCCGCATGGTTTTCGTCCTAGTTTCAAGCAATCTTCAACAGAGCATTGCGTCAGATGTTCTAAGATAAGCTAATGTCCTAACATTATGATCACAAGGAAAGGCGACGCCAAGCACCCCAGAATCTGGATGGTCTATATGTTAATGAGAAATGTGAGTTCTTTAAGGGTTCTCTGTAGTAGATGTCACACTACAAGTCTTATTAATTCTGTGGGAGGATTGGAGGCTAATTGTATCATCAAAAACAACTACCAGCACCCTGGATCCCCTTTCTGCATCTATCATCAAGGCTTGCTTTCCCCTGTCCATACATCACTCAAATAGTCAATCTCTCTCTCATGGCACTGTCCCCTCAAACTACAAAACTGCTGCAGTCACCTCCATCTTAAAGAAACCTGGTCTCGACCCCACCAATTTTTATAACTTCTGCCCCATCTCCAACCTCCCCTTCATTGCAAAAACCCTTGAAAGGACTGTTGCCTCCCAACTGCAACGCCACCTACTCAACAACAGTTTATTTGAACCTCTTCAGTCTGGCTTCCAACCACTCCACAGCACCGAAACTGCCCCCCACAAGGTTGTCAAAGACCTCCTCATCTTTGTTGATGCTGGTGCCCTCCCCTAGGGCTCTGTTCTTGGACCCTTGCTTTTCATCATCTACGTTCTCCCTCTTGGTCAGATCCTCCGTCACTTCAAACTAGACTTCCACTGCTACGCCGACAACACAAAAATGTACCTCAGCGACAGATCTCTCACCAACCCACCTTTGGTCCACATTGAATCCTGCTTATTAACAATAAAAACATGAATGCAGCAACATTTCCTGAAGCTCAACAGTGATAAAATGGAACTATCACTCATTGGTACTAAATCCACCTTCATTGTCTCTCCAACTCCTCTCGCACGCAACCTAGATGTCATTCTGGACTCCTCCCTCAGCTTTGAACACCAAATAAAACAGACAGTTAAATCTGCATTCTTTCATCTCCACAATTTTGCCAAGCTAAAAGCCTCCCTCTCACATAATACATGCATTTATCTCCTCCCGCCTCAACTACTGCAACTCTCTTTGTTCTGGAATCAACTATTCATCTCGCCATGAGCTTCAAACGGTCCAAAACTCAGCAGTCAGATTCCTTACCCACACCAAGTCCTGACAGCACATCACCACTATCCTCCGGTAAATTCACTGGCTCCCTGTTCCACAGCACATTGATTATAAAATGATTCTGCTCACCTACAAAACCCTCCATCAACTTGCTCCCCCATACCTTTCCAATCTTATTCCTGAATATCAACCCGACAGCTGGCATCATCCCCTGGCACACGGGACAAGACGGAGAGGTGGTGGAGGAGGGGACTCCGCCCTCGGGGCAGGACGGGGAGGTGGAGCAGGCGGCGACGGGAAGGGGTCTTCAACCAGCCACTCAAGAGGTGGGGGCGGTAGCACCTCATCGTCCTAGCCCTCCGGGGGTTGTCGCAGGGGACCCCCGTAGAAACAATCCGGAGGCAGCAGCGGCAGCACCTCATCGTCCCTCCGGGGGCGGTAGTAGGGGCGCAAGGGTGTGGACAGTCACTGGAGGACACGAGCCGGTGGGAGTTCAAGGAACAGGGGAAGTTGAGGAGGGTTCAAGGGAGAGACGGCAGGAGGAGGAGGAGGCAGCGGCAGGGAGTCCTTGAACCTCAACCACACCCCCCATGGGAGCAAGGCACCCTAGCCCCACCCAGACAACCCCACAACCACAGGGCAGGCACAGGCGGGAACAAGGGCAAACAGGGGAGGGAGGCGCGGGACAAAAAGGGCGGCGACAACTTTCATGGCGCGGTTTTCAGGGGAGGTGACGCCACACTGCGGAACAGGGACGGTGACGGCACACCGCGGAACAGGGGCGGTGACGGAACACCGCGGAACAGGGACTGTGGTAGTGACGGAACACTGCGGTACAGGGACAGGGGCAATGACGGAACACCGCGGAGCTGGGACAGGGGCGGCGACAGGGGCGGAACGCCGTGGGACAGGGGCGGTGACGGGCCGTGGAGCCGGTGTTGGTGCAGCAGCCGGCCGCCGCCCGGGTTCTAGGCCGGGATGGAAGGCGAGCTGACTCCCCCGCCAGGGAGACTGGTGGGGAAGCCTACCTGGATCGATCCAAGCAGGACTCTGTAGGGCTCGCTGGCGTTGCCTTCGTCATCGTCGCCACCGTGGTTGTTCGGTGGACTGGTCTTGGCATGTCCACAGGGATGGGTCCTTGTTAACTGCTTGGCCAGTGGATGACGGTAGGGGTCCTCCTCCTCGGATTCCGGCTCAGGCCATCCGAGGAGGTCCCCCACCGTCCAGCTCTGCTGTGGTCTTTGGGTTGGTTGGATCATTCTGTCAGGGCTACTCCAGGAGGAAGACCACAAATGCAGAGGTGTAACGAAAAACATAACTTTTATTGCTGATCACAGAGCATACTCGTAGGCAAAAACAGGGAACAAACAAAAGGGCTACTTAAAGAAAACTCCAAAGGCTCCAACAAAACCAGTATGACAGAAACAAACAAACAAATCAAATGACAGCAATTTATGACAAAAACAATGATCCAAATTAATTACTTAAAAATCATACAATGTGTGATAATAATTCCACTAATTCTACTGTAACAAAGCTTGTCAGCTTGTCAGCTTGTTACAGTAGCGTGTTAGCTAACATTAACTAACTTGTATCTATTGAATTGTATGAGTGTATTACAGAGTTACAGTTCAGAATCTTTTTACTGAGTTAAGGTTAACTCCTACTGCAAATAACTATCTAACAGAACACTTTTTAAACTAAAATACCGGCTCATATTTCTTCTGCATTTTAACGTTGACGATGCAGTTGGGGTCACCCTTAACAAACTTTTATGATCATTATAAATAAAGCTAGCTGATAATATCTGGACAATTATTTTCCAGAATGAGAGAGCTTCCTCTTGGAAGACAGTATTCATGTAGCGCAGCTTGACTCAGGGCTGAGGTTCAGATGGAGCTGGGCCTGGCTAAAGGCTGTGGCTAAAACAGAGGTGAAGGGAGTGCAGCAGGCATTATTTTTTTTTATTGACAAAGAAGGGTATGCAAAATGCAACCTCTGCACAATATAAATCAATTACATCAACAAGGGCTCTTATGCCCTTTTGGCACACTACCAAACAGATGCACATCGGCAAAAAGTAGTGTATAATGACTACAGCCAGTGTCCTTCTAGTCCCAACCCAAAGTGCAGTTGCTCCCAAGGGCCCTGAAGCCATGAGAGAGCAAGTTAGGGTGCCTGTTTGTACATTTCAGCGGGTTGCTTATGCAGATGTGTGTATAGAATAAATAGGCTTGTAAGTTTACTGTCACTAAATCATATGTTATTTTACTGTTGATAGGCTGCTTGATTTGCCAGAGTAGATTAAAAGACAAATTTTACAGGATGTGTTTACTCAAGATTGAGTTGAAATAGATTAAAACAGATTGAGGAAGGCTGCACTTCTAACAGCTTTACAATAACATTGGACGTAAAAAAAAAAAAATCAAATTTTTCACAGCTTGTACGTTTGCAGGTATGTCCTTGGGTGAGACAAATGGCTGAATGACACACATGCATGAATAATTATGAGGTTTAAATACTCTTGTGTTCTTTGATGTAAGCCATTACCGTGCAAACATTTGTTTGTTGTCCATTAAAGGGCTATCGACGAGAATTAGTGTTGAAAAAGCTCCAGACTGGTTAAAGGTAGAAGCCTACATTTTATTCCATGTTGTAGGGGACAGCCTTCTGCAAAGAATGACTGTAATAAATACAGAACACTGTATTTCATGATTTCATCCAAAAACTCAACATTTTATCAGAGGCTAATCTGATCTGAATCAAATCTCATCTTAGATTTTTATATAAAGTGATCCCCATCAAGATACAGGGACCCCAAAATGATAATTTTGTTGATCTTTTACTGTTTTTGAAAGAAATAATGCAGTTTTTAGGTTTCTTATGTTATATGTTCATACAATAAACAACTTTGAGTTGTTTTAAATGTGAAATCAAATGTGAAATAAAAAGCCATACCTGTTGGAGTATACGATGTGCTTCTCAATAAAAACAACTACATGTCAACATACGTTTTAATATTCTCTTCACACATTTTCTCCAATATACTCATGGAGTCTTCTCAAACAATGTTATCTATTCATCCTGCTTCTCGTTAAGGGTTTTGAGAATCCACAATATAAAGGACACAATTGTACTATAAAGGATGACCTATTGAAAGGTCTAAAGGTCAAGATCGTGCTGGCGGATTTTGGTCATCCCAAGAACGCCTTAGACCTTTAAGGGTTAAACTAACTTGTTGATTTATTCTCACAATTGAACCAGGTGAAACAAAACAACATACCCAAGTTATTAATAAATGTATTTATTGTAAAAAATGCATCTAGAGTTGCTATACAAGCCAGCTGGTTGTTTGTGGGATTTTCATTGGTATTCTCATTCAATTGTATTATTTGTCAGCCAAACCCCTCTGGTTTTTATTTTGTCACTGCTACTTGCAATAATGCAGTTGCAACTAGGGCTTGTCAAAGCTTATCAAGAAGAATGATAAGCATCCTGGAGAAATGTACACATGGGGGATATATTCTGATATGATACTTGTTTCTCTCAATGTACTGCAGAAGCACCCAAATATGCTTGCTGTTCATTGGCAGAACCCAGCGTGGCAGCAAGGGTGAGGAGTGGGGGATTGGGTTATTACAGCTATTACATTACAGCAACTCTGGTTCCAGGATTGAGGATTGGGATGTTGTTTATAATGGAAAATAAGGCCTAGTATAGATAAAGTGGTGGCAAAATACAAAATACCTACCAAAGACAATGCAAAGAGAGTCCCATATTGGGGTAAAAAGTTTTAATTTAAATGTGCAAATCATGAGTTTTTCAGTTAGTTATGTTGTCATTAGGTACCCAAAACATTATATTTCAAATGTATTTCAATGTTTTTAATCATTTTTGTCTTGAGGATGATTAGAGTATTCAATTAACTGTTGTTTTCCTCTCCCCAACCGTCTTGATTGATACCTTTTCACTCGCTGTCAGTAACTCTTGATTTGCAATGAATGCAGCATATACTCAGCCAGGGAATAAATAAACGCAGGCATGATGTGCATATTTCTCATGGTTGCCCCTCATGTTAACACAAGGTGGATTAAGCTGCTTAAATGCCTTATCGACTTTCTGGCTAATCAATGTCAGTGTAATTAAACGGTAAGTCTGAGCTAGTGACAGGGCAAGTGATGTCTTCATAATTGAGCCGCTGCTGAGAAAATGGAATAGCAAAACATTTATTCAAAGCTTCTCTCTCCTGCTTAAAGCTGATGAGAAGCTTTTCTGGCACAGGGGTTTGACCCTTTCTGGTCCCACCCCAATGATCAATATTACCAATGAGACAGGCCAGAGAAGATCATGTCTAGTTTAATGTGATAGCGCTAACAGGTGTAAAGAAGAGTATATAAAGCTGTTTCACATACCAATATTTTTATTGATTGAATGATCATTTTATTAAAACAGACTATCGGCTCCAAATAGTTATAAGATAGCCATTCCCATAATGTCATTCAAATGTGAAGTTGCCTCGTCTATTTTTGAGATTCCAACCAAATTACTTAAGGAGCTACTCCCAGTGCTAGGTTTGCCAATGTTGAACATAATAAACTGCTCCCTGTCCTCTGGAAGTGTACCAAACTCATTAAAAATAGCCTCTACTGAAAAAATCTAATTTGGATTCAGATTTAAAAAAGAATTAGAGGCCAATATCGAACCTCCCCTTCCTCTCCAAAATCTTAGAAAAATCTGTTTCTCTACAACTTAATGCCTTTTTAAAGACAAATAACATTGAAATGCTCCAATCCGGTTTCAGACCCCATCATAGCACTGAGACTGCACTTGTGAAGGTGATAAATGACCTTCAAATGGCCTCAGACAAAGGTTCTGCATCTGTCCTCTTGCTTCTTGATCTTAGTGCTGCTTTTGACACTATTGATCACTCTTTTCTCTTGGAGAGATTGGAAACCCATATTGGGCTACGCGGACTAGTTTTAGCCTGGTTTAAATCGTATTCGCTACTTTGGAAGCATGCGTCTCAGATATTAGGAAATGGATGACCGATAACTTTTTGCTTTTAAACTCGGGAAAAACTGAAATGTTAATTTTAAAACCTAAGAAACAAAGAGCTCTGTTGGGAGATCTTACAATGAACCTGGACGGTTGTATAGTCATATCCCCAAAAAATATTTTAAACCTTGGCGTTACCCTCGACCCTGACCTCTCTTTCGATTAACACATAAAAAATATCTCTAGAGCTGCTTTTTTTCATCTTCGGAACATTGCTAAAATACAAATTATTTTATCAAAAACTGATGTTGAAAAACAAATCCATGCTTTTGTTACTTCCAGACTAGATTTTTGCAACGCGCTAATCTCCGGTTACTGTGGAATTCGTTATAAGAAGGAGTAAGGCGAAGGGTTAATAAGTT
Source organism: Novumbra hubbsi (assembly GCA_016801125.1). Classification (NCBI taxonomy): domain Eukaryota; kingdom Metazoa; phylum Chordata; class Actinopteri; order Esociformes; family Umbridae; genus Novumbra; species Novumbra hubbsi. Next base: position 64,546 of record JACXGK010000873.1, read on the forward strand.
ATTTGGGACATGCCATAAGAAGGGGGGGGGGTCAGGAAGTTAGGAGGATAAGACAAAGGACACTGTGTATCTAAAAACCTATAGATTAACTTTTAGGCTGACCACCACACATGGGACTGATTAAGTGACCCAGAAAGGAGAGGAGGGGAGACAGGCCAGAGGGGTCCTGTAGACTTCCTGGCGCCGGACACAACAACACCATTCTCATATACCCCGGAAAAGGTCACCAGATGGTTCACCCCAGGGCTGGGGGCTGCGACACGAGACGGACACTCAGGAAGCACGCGCAGCAACTTCTATGCATTAACTGTGTGTGCGCAGCAATTTCCATGCATTGACTGTGGGGGGAAGTAGCTACATAAACGGTGTCCGATGTGAACGGACTTCAGATCTTCATGTCCGGCGAGACAGATCTCCGGGTGCATTCGTAATAAAGGTGTATGATTTGGGAAGACTTAACGGCGTGGACATTCTCTGATTTGAAACCCGGGGGAAACATTAGGTTTCTACATTACCCTGATAAAGTTCAGTTTGTGTTGAAAAACGGCTGCTCGAATCCTTACTAGAACAAAAAAAATTGAACACATGTTATGGTAATAAAAGTGGATTAATGTTTAATGGATTACACATGGTATGATCCAGATGTTACGTGAAGTTACTGAATCCTTTGTGTCTGCACAGATACGAGGAATGTGTGCTGAGTAGAGCAGTGCCAAGCACAGAGGGTATCTGTTTTAAGTTTATGGTGGTCATGTGTTTGAAATGGTCAGCAATAACCAAGACGTCTGTTAATGAGAATTTCTAAACAAACAGCTGGAGGCAGGGCTTTCGCACATAGAGCTCCGCTACTGTGGAATAATCTGCCAATTACGGTTATAAATGCAGATTCTGTGGCAATTTTTAAGTGTCTACTAAAGACGCATCTTTTCAGCATGGTTTTTTAACACTAGAAGCGCCAGAGCGGGCAAATTTTACCCAGGGAAGAGGGAAGAAATTATATCTGCGCTCTCGATCAAATTCCAGGACCCTACTTTTTTTACTTTTCCTAAATATGTGTGTTTTATCACCCAGTATTTTTTAATTGTCAAAATCACACTGAGAAAAGCTGATTTAAGGCTATTTAATTCCTGTACAATGTTAAATTGCGCAATCTGCCATTTTTATTCCTGCATTCCATGGTTGCAATTCTCTTTTCTAACAGCAGATGTCGCAAGGGCTCCCGTATACGAGTCTTCTGTTATTTAGAAAAAAAATCTTTAACGTTTCTAAATATATAGATCAGTTGTATTCAATTAAAATGTGTCACGCCCTGATGGGTTTCACCAGTTCCCTTGTCTCCGCCCCCCCCCACCAGGTGTTGTCTAGCTCCAATTACTCTGTGTATTTAGTCCCCAGCTGGCAGTGCCAGATCGTCTTGTCCAGTACAGCGAATCCAGCGTTTCATAATCCTTGTTTCCTAGCCCCAGCCCTGTACCTTGCTTGTCTCTGGAGTCCCCAAAACCGACCTTCGCCTGCCCACCGACCACGTCTCTGCCCATCGTCTGATACACACCGACCAGCCCCGTTACCGACCTTCGCCTGCCCACCGACCACGTCTCTGCCCATCGTCTGATACACACCCACCAGCCCCGTTGCCGACCCACGCCTGTATTTGACCACGAACATTCTGTGTGCTCACGCATCGCACTTACCTGGATCCTGTCTGCCTTTGGGTCCTACCGGCATAATCCTGATAGTACGATCTGGCCCTGACGGACCAAGCGGATTTGGATCGTCTCCAACAGGCAGTGGCCCACCAAGGAGCTGCCGTGGGTCGACACGAGGAGATCCTGCGTTCCATGGTTGAGGAACTACTTGACCAGCGGGAGACGCAGAGGCTGGCTAACGAGTCCATCGCTCGTCATTTGGAGAGGCTAATCCGACCGAGGGGTCGGAGGTCCCGTTCCTGGTGTGGACTGACCACAAGAACTTGGAGTACCTGCGTTCGGCGAAGCGCCTCAATGCCCGGCAGGCTAGATGGGCCTTGCTCTTTATGCGCTTTGATTTCACGCTGTCCTACCGCCCTGGCTCCCGGAACACCAAGCCCGATGCCCTCTCCCGGGTGTTCGGGTCGGCTGCTGTTCCCCGTGACCCTGAGCCCATTCTCCCTGCCGCTTGTTTTGCCACGTCCCTGGTGTGGGGGGTCGTGGAGGTGGTTCGTCGGGCTCAACGGACGCACCCTGACCCTGGGGGAGGCCCGCAGGGCTGTCTGTTTGTGCCTGACCCAGCACGGTCCCAGGCACGCAGCAAGACTTCACGCCAAGCACCATCGGGTCTCCTGCAGCCGTTACCTGTTCCCCGGCAGCCTTGGTCGCACATCTCACTGGAATTTGTTAAGGGGCTTCCGCCATCCGACGGTCACACCGTCATCCTGACCGTCGTTGATCGGTTTTCCAAAGCTGCCCATTTCATTCCTCTGCCTAAGCTGCCCTCGGCCAAAGAGACTGCCCGGCTGATGGTGCAGCATGTCTTCCGGCTCCACGGCCTCCCGACGGACGTGGTCTCGGATTGGGGTCCCCAGTTTACAGCGCTGTTTTGGGAGGCATTCTGCACCCTCATTGAATCGACCGTGAGCCTCTCTTCCGGGTTCCATCCCCAGTCCAACGGCCAGTCAGAGCGGGCCAACCAGGACATGGAGACAGTCCTGCGTTGCCTGGTCTCGGACAACCCAACCACCTGGAGCCAACACCTGGTTTGGGTGGAATACGCCCGGAACACCCTGCCATCCTCCTCGACCGGTCTCTCCCCCTTCGAGTGTTCCCTCGGCTACCAGCCTCCGTTGTTTCCGGAGCAGGAGGAGGTGGTTGGCGTCCCATCTGCCCAGGTGTTTGTTCGACGCTGCCGCCGGACGTGGAGACGAGCTAGGGCGGCTCTTCTGCGGGCCAACACCCGGTCACAGAGACAGGCTGACCGCCGGTGGACCCCGGCCCCCCGCTACCGTGTTGGTCAAAGGGTTTGGTTGTCCACTAGGGACCTACCCCTCCGGGTTGAGAGCAATAAGCTGGCCCCCCGTTTCATTGGTCCCTTCCGGATCACCCGGGTTTTCAGTGGCTCTGTTGTCCAGTTGTTGTTGCCCCGCACCCTCAGAATTCATCCCTCCTTTCATGTGTCCCGCATTAAGCCTATGTCTCATTGTGCTCTGTCTCCTGTTCCTAGACCCGTTCCTCCCCCCCGGCTCATCGATGGCCATCCTGCGTTCACCGTGCGGCGTCTCCTGAGGGTCCGTCCCCAGTATCTGGTTGACTGGGAGGGCTACGGCCCTGAGGAACGGTCCTATATCCCTGCCAAGCAGATCCTCGACCCGACCCTCATTGCCGACTTCCATCTGCGCCATCCCGGTCAACCGGGCCAGGTGACGTCCGTAGAGGGGGGGGTACTGTCACGCCCTGATGTGTTTCACCTGTTCCCTTGTCTCCGCCCCCCCCCCCACCAGGTATTGTCTAGCTCCAATTACCCTCAGTGTATTTAGTCCGTGTCCCCAGCTGGCAGTGCCAGATCGTCTTGTCCAGTACAGCGAATCCAGCGTTTCATAGTCCTTGTTTCCTAGCCCCAGCCCTGTACCTTGCTTGTCTCTTGAGTTCCCGTTACCGACCTTCGCCTGCCCACCGACCACGTCTCTGCCTATCGTCTGATACACACCCACCAGCCCCGTTACCGACCTTCGCCTGCCCACCGACCACGTCTCAGCCCATCGTCTGATACACACCCACCAGCCCCGTTGCCGACCCACGCCTGTATTTGACCACGAACATTCTGAATCTCACCGTTACCTCATTCAGTGTGCGGTAGTCAATGCATGGGCGTAAACCACCGTCCTTTTTCTTTACGAAGAAAAAACTCGAAGAGGCAGGTGAAGTGGAGGGTCGAATGTAGCCCTGTCCTAGAGCCTCCATGACATAGGCGGACATCGCCTCAGTCTCAGTCCGAGACAGGGGATACACCCGACCCTTGGGCAGTGCACAACCAGAACGCAGATCTATCGCGCAATCCCCAGGTCTGTGAGGGGGCAATTTACTGGCCCGTGCCTTGGAGAAGACGCGTGCAAGATCCAAATATTCTGTGGGAATGGGCACAGAGGAGACACTGTGCCCAGTGGTGCAAAGAGACTTCCCAAAACACCTGCCCTGACACTCCCGCGACCAGCCCGTTAGAACCCTCCGTGACCACGAAAAAGAAGGGTTGTGTCTGGCTAACCAAGGGAGACCCAGTATAATGGGTAGTTTGGGGGTCTGCACTACATAAAAGAAGATAGTCTCCGAATGGTGACCGCACTGCATACGCAGTGGTTCGGTGGCCTGAGTAACAGAGTCCATGCCCAATGGGCGCTGGTCGATGGAATGAATATGTGGGGTGCCACTGGAACTAGGGGTATGTTGTAGAGTTCCACTAAACCTGTGTCTATGTAATTACCCGGTGCACCGGAATCCACTAACGCAAGGCACCGGGCAAGAGACGGAAGAAGCGGAAACGAGACAGAAATCTGAAGGTGGTCAACGGATGGTTCCCACGGGATCTCAGGTCGTCGTACATACGACAACTTAGGAGTGACTCGTCTCATCTTACCTTGCTCGACACCCCTCTGACGAGATGGGCCCTCCTGGGACCGGCCCCGACGCGAGGGCGAGCCCCGTCTCCGCCCCGCTGACGAACCCATCTCCATCGCCTCGGACTCCATGGACGTAGACGAGTCCGGTACACGATGTTGACCCGATGGAGATGAGCTCCTCCAGCGAAGCTGTGGCGTCGCGACAGGCAAGTTCCTGCCGTACCCTCGCGTCGAGACCGCACACGAATGCGTCCCGGAGGGCACACTCGTTCCACCCTGGCTCCCCTGCCTAAGGAGATACAACCGCTCACCCGCCTCACGTCCCTGAGGCGGGTGGTCGAACACCTGTCGGAAGGTCCGAACAAAAAAGTTGTAATCATCCAACTCCGGTCCGGCCCGACCCCAGACTGCGTTGGCCCATGCCAGGGCTTTTCACGTCAGACACAAGATTAGGGCGGAAACCTTCTCACGCTCCGTCGGAGGGTTGGGACGGGTGTTGAACGCCAACTCCAACGGCAGGAGAAATCCCTGGCACTGCGCCGCACGGCCATCGTATTCCCGGGGTAGATGGAGAGGGAATCCGCCGGTGGTGGATGATGTGACTGGAGTTAGTGATGGTGGTCCTGGTGGTGGTGATGGCGGAACGGACGGCAGACGGTGGAGGAGTTCAGTCATTGCGTCCCTGAGGTGACCCAACATCGCTTCGTGTTTTCGTAATCGCTGGTCGACTGTTGGTGGTGTGGGATTCCCTGCTTGATCCATTGTTAAGGTGCGTTATTCTGTGACGGCTGGTGCAGTGAATGAAAATGATCAAGGCGCAGGGGTGAATGAAGTGTTCGAAGTTTATTCTTCCAGAACACTGAAAGCCGTAAAAGGCTAAAAGAAAGAGCAAACGTGCTCGCAGGCACGGATTTGTACGTATTATTGAAACAGGTGTGCAGAGACACGGCTGATCTATATACGGACATCCAACACGCAACAACGACAATAACGCACAAAGAGACGAGACACACAGGGGTTTAAGTACCCAGCTGATTGGGGACAGCTGTGGGGAATCAGGGAAGGGTGCCTTCACAGGACATGGGAAACAAACATACACGACGGCGCTAGAAGGCCGGCGACGTCGAAAGCCGGGGAGGCACGCGCCCGGAGGACGATCCGCCACCAGGAGGCGACGTGACAATTACCCCACGAACAAAGTTAATAATTAGACTATTTCGGAATGTTTTTTTTTTTTTTTTTTGAAAATATACATGACAGAGTGACCCTAATAGAAAAACCTGCAATTACAATAGGATTTCTCCTAACGGAATAACCCTAATAATATTACATATGAAAATATTAAAAGTCCACAGATGTCTGTGTCAATCAAACACTTTTAACTTAAAGTGTTTGATTGACACAGACATCTGGACAAACGTTAGAAAATACACGGAAAGCGGGAGCTGACCAAAATTATGCATGAAAGTTAAAATTGACTGATGCCAAACTAAAAGCATTCGTGGAACTTATTTATTTGAGAGGTGCTACTGGCGGTAAAAGCATGAAACTCGATGATTATTGGTTGACTGAAATGAAAATAAAAAATTCTCAGATATCTGCGCTTTGATGAAAGGACCACAAGGTGGTGAATGATACATTTGCGATAATATCGGAGGTATTCCATACATTTGTGAAATAGAGTGCAGTGAGAACATTACTGTAGTAGATGAACACAGCGCGGTGTCGCTTTACACAATACATGGCCAATTAACCGGACACATTTGGCATTGAATTCTGAATAGCCGTTCAACAAAATACATGTTGAGTGCACAACGCAATTTATGGAGAAATGAAAGTGGACAATGTTGTTATGCGACTGCGAAACAGAGAAGTAAAGTCAGCGTTCAATGTTCAGGGAACAAAACTTGTGAGCTCTGCCAGACATGTTAGCGATTTGACTTGAGACCAAATCTATTGATTCGCGATGCGGTCTTTAGATGGGGGATGTGTCACGCCCTGATGTGTTTCACCAGTTCTCTTGTCTCCACCCCCTCCCACCAGGTGTTGTCTATTTCCCATTACTGTCTGTGTATTTAGTCCCTGTGTCCCTAGCTGGCAGTGCCAGATCGTCTTGTCTAGTACAACGAATCCAGCGTTCCATAGTCCTTGTTTCCGAGCCCCTGCCCAGTACCTTGCTTGTCTCTTGAGTTCCTGTTACCGACCTTCGCCTGCCCACCGACCCCGTCGTCTGACACACACCCACCAGCCCAGTTACCAACCTTCGCCTGCCCACCGGCCACGTCTCTGCCCATCGTCCGACACACACCCACCAGCACTGTTGCCGACCCACGCCTGTATATGACCACGAACATTCTGTGTGCTAACGCATCGAACATTCTGTGTGCTAATGCATCGTACTTACCTGATCGCTGTCTGTTCTTTGGGTCCTTCCATCATAATCCTGATAGTACGATCTGGCCATGACGGACCCAGCGGATTTGGATTGCCTCCAACAGGCAGTGGCCCACCAAGGAGCTGCCGTGGGTCGACACGAGGAGATCCTGCGTTCCATGGTTGAGGAACTACGTGACCAGCGGGAGTCGAAGAGGCAGGCTACCAAGTCAATCGCTCGTCATTTGGAGAGGCTAACCCAGTCACTACCAGTCCAGGATGCCCTCCGACAGCCGCTCCTTCCGTCTTCCTCCGGTGGTCCTTCGTCTCCGACAGTCATCACCCGGGAACCACATCTGCCTCCGCCGGAGCGGTTTTCCGGTGACGCCCGGACCTGTCGTTCGTTCTTACTCCAATGTACACTGGTTTTCGACCTACAACCATCGTCGTTCCCTACTGAACGGGCGAAGGTAGCTTACCTGATGTCAGGTCGTGCCCTGGAATGGGCAACTGCTGTCAAGGAACAACAATCTTCTGTTTGTGACAGCCTAGCCTCCTTCACCGCGGAGCTGAGGAAAGTTTTCGATGCTCCACAGCTCGGAAGAGATGCAGCACGTCACCTGTTGCAATTACGCCAGGGCGCTAGCAGCGTAGCCGACTACGCCATTCGGTTTCGGACTTTAGCTGCAGATAGTTCCTGGAATTCCGAGTCCCTGTTTGACGCCTTCCTTAACGGGTTATCCGATTCCATTAAGGACGAGCTTGCTGCTCGGGATATGCCCGTGGATCTGGATTCCCTCATCGCCCTGGCCACGCGAATCAGTAGTAGACTCCGGGGCCGGGCCCGGGAGCGGAAGTCCCTACACCCCGCCCAGTCACCGTCGTCACACGACCAAAGTGGAGAGTGGACGCTTCGGGAGTTTCCGCCGTCATCCGAGCCAACACGGACTGTGCCGAGGGTTTCCGAACGCTCCACCACGGAGCCCATGCAGCTGGGAAGAGCACGGTTGACACCAGCGGAACGGCAGAGACGTCTCATCAGCCGAAGTTGTCTTTACTGCGGGGAAAAGGACCATTTCGTCGCCAACTGTCCGTTAAAAGACCAGGCTCATCCGTGAAGACGGGATTACGGGTGAGCCACACTAAGATTCCCTGGATACCCACGGTTCGTTTCCCGTTTCATGCCACCATTCTTTGGGGGACTCGATCAATGAAGGTCAACGCTCTCATTGACTCCGGGGCTGACGAGTGCTTTATGGATTCCACACTTCTCGACCAACTTGGGGTCCCCACTAAACCCCTCCAGACACCGATTGAGGCTACAGCCCTGGATGGCAGGCCGGTTGGACATATCACCCGTGTTTCAGTCCCTGTTGCTCTGGTCTTATCGGGAAATCATCGTGAAACTCTCCAGTTTTTGCCTCTGTGTTCCCGTCACGTTCCGGTGGTGTTGGGTCTGTCCTGGCTTGCTAAACACAACCCTCGTATTGACAGGTCCACTGGTTCCGTCGAGGGGTGGAGCTCTTTTTGCCTGGGTCATTGTCTGACGTCGGCCGCTCACATTGTTCCAGATAAGGCAGCGTCGTCGCCTGCTGACGTTGACATCTCCGCTGTACCTGCTCAGTACTGGGACTTAAAGGAGGTGTTCAACAAGAGCCGTGCTGCCTCCTTGCCTCCCCATCGTCCCTATGACTGTGCCATTGAGCTCCGTCCTGGCACAGCGCCCCGCTGTGGGCGTCTTTACTCCCTGTCGGGTCCTGAGACCAAAGCAATGGAGGAGTATGTGGAATCATCCCTCAGGGATGGGATCATCCGCCCTTCTTCCTCCCCGGCAGGCGCTGGGTTTTTCTTTGTGGCGAAGAAGGGCAAGACATTGCGTCCCTGCATCGATTACAGGGGATTGAATGACATCACGGTGAAGAACCGCTATCCTCTCCCTCTCCTTTCCTCTGCGTTTGAGCTGCTCCAGGGAGCCGTCGTGTTCACCAAGCTGGACCTCCGCAATGCCTACCATCTGGTTTGGATACGGGAAGGGGACGAATGGAAGACGGCCTTCAACACTGCCTCCGGTCACTATGAATATTTGGTGATGCCTTTCGGGTTGACCAATGCACCTGCCGTCTTTCAGGGGCTGGTTAATGACGTTCTCTGCGACATGCTGAACTGGTTTGTTTTCGTCTACCTGGATGACATCGTTATCTTTACCCGCAACGCTCAGGAACACACGGCACACGTACGGCAGGTTCTTCAGCGGCTTCTTGAAAACCGGCTGTATGTCAAGGCAGAGAAGTGCGAGTTCCACCGCAAAACCGTCCCGTTCTTGGGGTTCGTGGTGACTGCCGGCAGTATCCAGATGGACCCGGGCAAGGTCAGCGCTGTCACGGAGTGGCCGCAGCCTGCATCCAGACTGGAGCTCCAGCGCTTCTTGGGGTTTGCCAACTTCTATCGGAAGTTTAACCGGAACTACAGCATGTTGGCAGCCCCTCTCTCTCCTCTTACCTCTACTAAGGTGTCCTTTGTGTGGTCTTCGTCGGCGGACCAGGCCTTCGCCGACCTGAAGAAGCGATTCACCTCTGCACCTATCCTGGTCCATCCTGACCCGGCCGGTCAGTTTGTGGTGGAGGTGGATGCCTCTGACAGCGGGGTGGGGGCAGTGTTGTCACAGCGGTCGGAGAAGGACCAGAAGCTGCATCCCTGCGCCTTCCTCTCCCGTCGGCTCAGTCCGGCCGAGCGGAACTATGACGTCGGCAACAGGGAGTTGTTGGCGGTCAAGTCTGCGCTTGTGGAATGGAGGCACTGGTTGGAGGGGTCGGAGGTCCCGTTCCTGGTGTGGACCGACCATAAGAACTTGGAGTACCTGCGTTCAGCGAAGCGCCTCAATGCCCGGCAGGCTAGATGGGCCTTGCTCTTTACCCGCTTCAATTTCACGCTGTCCTACCGCCCTGGCTCCCGGAACACCAAGCCCAATGCCCTCTCTCGCGTGTTCGGGTCGGCGGCTGTGCCCCGTGACCCTGAGCCCATTCTCCCTGCCGCTTGTTTTGCCACATCCCTGGTTTGGGGTGTCGTGGAGGCGGTCCGTCGGGCCCAACTGACGCACCCTGACCCTGGGGGTGGACCGCAGGGCTGTCTGTTCGTGCCTGATCCGACCCGGTCCCTGATTCTTGAGTGGGGTCATTCATCGAAGCTGGAATGCCATCCCGGTGCTCGTCGTACCATGGCCTTCATTCGTCGACGGTTCTGGTGGCCCTCCATGGGAGTAGACGTTCCGGCATACGTCTCGGCATGTGTAGTTTGTGCACGCAGCAAGACGTCCCGCCAGGCCCCATCAGGCCTTCTGCAGCCACTTCCTGTCCCCAGGCGGCCGTGGTCGCACATCTCCCTGGACTTTGTTACGGGTCTTCCGCCGTCCGACGGTCACACCGTCATTCTGACTGTCGTCGATCGGTTTTCCAAGGCCGCCCACTTCATTCCTCTGCCAAAGCTGCCCTCTGCCAAGGAGACTGCCCGGCTGATGGTGCAGCATGTGTTCCGGCTCCACGGCCTCCCTACGGACGTGGTCTCGGATCGGGGTCCCCAGTTTGCGTCGCAGGAAGGCCTTCTGCACCCTCATTGGGTCGTCCGTGAGCCTTTCCTCTGGTTTTCATCCCCAATCCAACGGCCAGTCGGAGCGGGCTAACCAGGATATGGAGACGGTCCTGCGTTGCCTGGTTTCGGACAACCCCACCACCTGGAGCTTGCACCTGGTGTGGGTGGAGTACGCCCGAAACACCCTGCCATCCTCCTCGACGGGTCTCTCCCCCTTTGAGTGTGCCCTTAGCTACCAGCCTCCGTTGTTTCCAGAGCAGGAGGAGGAGGTCGGCGTCCCGTCTGCCCAGGTGTTTGTTCGGCGTTGCCGCCGGACATGGAGACGAGCTAGGGCGGCACTCCTACAAGCCAACGCCCGCTCACAGCGACAGGCTGATCGCTGGAGGACCCCGGCCCCCAGTTACCGTGTCGGACAAAGGGTTTGGCTATCCACTCGGGACCTGCCCCTCCGGGTTGAAAACAAGCTGGCCCCCCGTTTCATCGGACCATTCCAGATCACCCGGGTCTTCAGCCGCTCTGTGGTCCAGTTGTTGTTGCCCCGCACCCTCAGAATTCACCCCTCTTTTCATGTTTCCCGTGTCAAGCCTGTGTCTCATTGTGCTCTGTCTCCTGTGTCTAGGCCCGTCCCTCCTCCCCGGCTTGTCGATGGGCATCCGGCGTTTACCGTGCGGCGTCTCCTGCGGGTCCGTCCCCGGGGCAGGGGCTTCCAGTATCTGGTTGACTGGGAGGGCTACGGCCCTGAGGAACGGTCCTGGATCCCTGCCAAACAGATCCTCGACCCGACCCTCATTGACGATTTCCATCAGCGTCATCCCGGTCAGCCGGGTATGCGCCCGGGTCGGCCGCCAGGTGGCGTCCGTAGGGGGGGGGGGTACTGTCACGCCCTGATGTGTTTCACCTGTTCTCTTGTCTCCACCCCCTCCCACCAGGTGTTGTCTATTTCCCATTACTGTCTGTGTATTTAGTCCCTGTGTCCCTAGCTGGCAGTGCCAGATCGTCTTGTCTAGTACAACGAATCCAGCGTTCCATAGTCCTTGTTTCCGAGCCCCTGCCCAGTACCTTGCTTGTCTCTAGAGTTCTCGTTACCGACCTTCGCCTGCCCACCGACCCCGTCTCTGCCCGTCGCCTGACACACACCCACCAGCCCAGTTACCGACCTTCGCCTGCCCACCGACCACGTCTCTGCCCATCGTCCGACACACACCCACCAGCACTGTTGCCGACCCACGCCTGTATATGACCACGAACATTCTGTGTGCTAACGCATTGAACATTCTGTGTGCTAACGCATTGAACATTCTGTGTGCTAACGCATCGTACTTACCTGATCGCTGTCCGTTCTTTGGGTCCTTCCATCATAATCCTGATAGGATGGGTGCATTCTTTACTATTTGAAACAAAGAAACCATGAGCACAATGCAATTCCCTAAGACTAACCTATTAGAGTATCCACAAATTACACACCCCCATTCGATTGCTCATTTTCATATCAGGTGATTTTACACAAATATTTCAAACATTGTAATTTTAATAGCTCCTCCTTGTCCTGCCTATGGTGTAGTAGGGAGATGATTGAAAATGAAGGTTAAGCTATTATGTAAAACGCATTATATAGATTTAATAATGCGTTCTTTCTCCCTCACATTTTAGTGTACAATATTATAACAACACATATAGCTGGAAGCAGCAATTGGGGTTTACTCCAAAAAATTAGGACAATTGGAAAATTTCAGAGGGAGAAAAGGAAATTTTAAGTAGTTGCAGACAGGGGGAATTGAACCACGAACCCTGGGGTTACTATCAGTACACCCAAACCACTGCACCACCGGAAAGTTATTGACACAACCATTTTGGAATGTTTGGTATTTACCTAATTCAAAATATACAAGAAAGAGGTTTAGAATTATGTTCTTACTTTGTTCTTTTAAATGTCACTTGTTTTATATAGTGATATTTGGGTTTTGTGAGCATGTCAATTTATTGTGAAATTTAGTACGTAACACAGACATTGGCCATAGATCGACAGTAAGGTGAAGGCGCAACACAATTGCCAAAGTCATTTTGACTTTATATTTCCTGTGTTGCTATTTGTATTATTCCACCAATACAAACTGCAATATTGAGCACGATATTATATAGGATAAAATCAAGTGTAGAATTCAAACTACTTCCCCCGAGTCCGAATCAGAGAATGTCCACACGATCACATGTCTCCAAAGTAAACGCCTTTATTACGGATATATCTGGAGATTGTTCCCCACAATACAGCCAAGAAGATCTGACTCTCTTTCAAATTGGACACAGTTTTATACAGCCCCTCCCACCCCTCAGTCATTGGATAGAATTTGTTGAGGGGGCTTCCTGGGTGGGCGTGCCCCCTCCTGCCGACCCCATCTCTGACCGTGGGGCCATCTGGTGATCTCGGAGGCAGACGCGGAAGACTGTTGAGGGGGGGCTGGCGCCAGGAGATCTGATAGGAAACCTCTGCTAGCTCTTGTTTACATATCCTCTTCATTGTCCGCATCTGTGGGTCCAGCTAAAAGGCCATAAACCTGTCTTCCTATACATTCTATGTCCTTCCCTTAATCTCTTGGCATATGGTCCTACCTCTGGAATGTACTGATTAACATTTATCACCCCACAGGCTTGCTCTCTCTGAGTTTACCCCACAGGCCCGGTTTGTTTATAGTAGCACACACTCTTTACTAAAAGCCAGACCTTACACATTGTAGTTACTGCAATCGTAACACCCTAACCTCGAAATCGGAGCAACACTGAATCAAAACACTTTGACACAAGATAACAGACACCCAAAAGTTTCGGCCTTGACTTTGGATCCGAACAAGAAGCGCCATCTAGCGACCATTACGTGTCAGTAAATACGTCCCTGTCTCATGGGCAAACTTTTGCCCAAACGGCGCTTCAGGGGGGTAACAATGGCTCGGCGCTTCTAGTGTTAACCGTGAACCAACAACGACTGCCGTTTCTGGTGGACACAGGGGCTACGTACTCTTGGGGCCCCATGGTTAAACGCGCAGTAGCGGCTAGAGATTGGCAAACGACGAAGTGGCCCTCAGTCTGGTTCTCCCCCACCACTAAAACGTATCGTATTCCCGCAGGTACTGAGAACACAGTTACCCTTGAGCACGAGGTAATTGATCGCACCCATGGCCGCGAAAGAATGGATCACCCTGATGCAGCCAGCTGCTCGAGAAATTGCCGGCCTCGTTGTGGTCCCTAGGGGCCACCGACGCAGGGCTGACCAAAATGCCCCCGGTCACGTTTCAGATGCAACCCGTCCCACCCTTACGGGGCCGTCAATATCCTCATAAACCAGCTGCGGCCGAAAGGCTGGACAAAGCGGTGGTGGGACTCTATCAGTCCCAGGTCCTGGAGGGTTCCCACTCTCAATGGAACACCCGATGCTGCCGGTAGAAAAACGTAACACAGGCAAGTACCAGATGGCACATGACTTAAGGACCATTAATCAAATTCTGATCACCCCCACTATCCCCGTACCCAACCATTACGTAGTTTTACACAGTTCGGCCACAGAACACAAGTGGTTCACCTGTATAGACTTGGCTAACGCTTTCTTTTGCTTACCACTGGCTGAGGAGTGCAGGGATATTTTCTCTTTCACCCACAGGGGTCTTCAGTATCGGTACACCAGACTCCCCCAGGGGTTTGCCCTGTCACCCGGCCTGTTCAACCGCGCTACCTGACCTGTTGACTAACTGCAACTTGCCGGACGGCACTACGCTGGTCCAGTATGTGGACGACCTGGCCTTGCTGGCCTCTCCTGACGCTGGCTCATGCCTTGCAGCCACCCTGACTGTCAGGGTGTTCATGGTTAGCAAAATCTAAATTGCAGGTAGCCAGGACAGAGGTCGCATTTTTGGGCCGTACGCTGTGGAATTCGGTAGTAAAGATATTAGGTGTTGGACTGGAATCCCGTCTTGGGGGAGTAGGCTGGAGGGTTAATAGGTTACTTGGGACATTCCATAAGAGGGAGGGGGGGTCAGGAAGTTAGGAGGATAAGACAATGGACACTGTGTGCATGGAAACCTATAGATTAACTTCTAGCTTGACCCCCACCCAAGGATACTGATAAGGGAACCCAAGAGAGGAGAAGCAGACACGAGCCAGCAGATGTTTCCTGTTCGATTTACTATTGTCAAACTGGCCTCTCAACTGCCTCCCCTAATCTGCCTCCGAGACGGTCACCAGATGACCCTACGCCCAGAGACGGGGTCTGCAAGATGGGACACGCCCATCCAGGAAGCACGCGCAGCAACTACGATGCATCGATTGTGTGTGTGTGGCTATTTAAACTGTGTCCGATGTAAACAGACTTTAGATTGTCCTGTCCTGCGAGACAGATCTCCGGGTGCATTCGTAATAAAGGTGTATTATTTGGGAAAACTTAGCGGCGTGGACATTCTCTGATTTGCAACCCGGGGGAAACATTCGGTTTCTACAACTTGGGGGCTTGACCAGGATCAGAGGGTGTTCATGCGAATTGACAAACCAGAGCCTCCGGAACTTCCAAACGATTTTTAGCCATGGCAACTTAAACAGGTAAGCAGAGCCGGTTTTTACAACAAAATCTGTGTATTGGCTATTGTAAAATTTTGAAAATCGTTTGTGAAAAGTACGAAGAGTGTAAATTTAAGTCTCCAAATTTGAAACCTGCGCAGTGTGGCGAAGCTGTGCAAACTAGCGGTTTAAGGCCGGAGGATTAACCTCGGAGGTTAGAGTCCAGCTCCAGAGGGGCGTCTTTTCCAAAGTTATATTGTTGAATATAAATGAACGGTTAGGTGTAGAGGCCTGGAGAGGTAGGGCAACTCCAAAGTGGAAAATCCTAGGAGTAGTGTATCAAACTCTGAGTCGATGGACGCAGAGGCCTCATTGAAACAAATTATTCGGTGAGGATCACTGGGCTGGATAACCCGGAGAGTTGGGGATCTCCGAATTACCACATAGAGGTGCGAACCCTGAAATTTTAAGATATTTCAAACGAGTGGTTGGTTAAAGGCCTGGACGGCGGCGACGTCCGAAATATTTAAGTAGAACGTATAAACTGTGTGTTGCATTGTGGGAATTGTAGGCTGTGGTGACTGTGCGGGGAATTGTGTAAAAATGGCGGATGTAGTGGAATCCAAACCGTGGGAACAGCAAATAGCATGCGTTATAGATGTGGTAATAAAAAAAGCAGACAAAAGTAAGAAAGGAGATAGGCGAGTAAAATTAAGTCAGGGAATGTTAAAACTGGTAGTGGAGGAATATGACCCGGACGGGACTAAGCCCGTGGGATCGATTGAAGATTTGTTGTGGAATCAGACCACCATATGGGGTAAAATAATTGAAAAATTGATAAAAAGAGTAAGATTAGTCCGTATTTTGCGGGTAGGAAATTGAGACAGGAACGTAGTAGGATGGAACGAAACCAGAAAGTATGGGTTCAATTAGGTGGTGATAGTTGTGAGGTAAAAGATCAACTTAAACGCGACCGAACGACACAGTGTAAGGGAAAGGAAGAGCCGGTAAAGGCCTTCCTGGAACCTAGAGAAGTCGTACAGCCAGGTTGTCCTTCTATCCCACCACCGTATCAGGCTCCCGAACGCATGTATCCCGTGCTCCACGTAGAGGGAGGAGTCTTTAAGACCGAGGCAGAAGATAAAATCTGCTTCCCCCGGGTCCGAATCAGAGAATGTCCACGCGGTTCAAGTCTTTCCAAACAAAACACCTTTATTACAGATAGCTATCTGGAGATCGTTCTCCACAGTACAGTAGACAAGATCTGAATTACTTTCACCTGGACACAGTTTATATACAGCCCCTCCCACCCCTCAATCATTGGATAGAATCTGTTGAGTGGGCTTCCTGGGTGGGCGTGTCCTTTTCTTGCAGACCCCATCTCTGATCGTGGGGCCATCTGGTGACATCGGAGGCAGACGAAGAGGACAGTTGAAAGGGGGGTGCTGGCACCAGGAAGTCTGCCCAGAGATATCACCTAAATGTGTTCACACTTCCCCTCCTGTGTTCCCTGTGTGGAATTCATTATTAAAGATATTAGGTGTGGACTGAAATCATGTTGTC